>VXBA01003294.1:422392-461541 GCA_013399895.1 Serilophus lunatus
ACGGCCGGGCACCCGCCACCTGACGGCGGAGCCGCTGCCGGGCTGAGCCGCGCCCGGGGCAGCCCCGCCCGGGCCCCCCGGGAGCCGGGCCGGGAGGGCGGCTCCCCCGCGCCTCGGGCTCCCGGCCTGGGTCCCGCCGTGTGTCCCCGGGAGCGGGTACGGCTTTTGGGGCGGGTACAACGGGGCGGCGAAATGCTCCTGCAGCGAGAGATAACGGGAGGAGCGGAAAGGGAAGATGGCCCTACGGCTTGTTTGCACTTTTAAAAATAGCCGTAATTTCTTCTTTTCTTTTTTATCGCTGAAAACAAGGTGACGTCCAAGTATGTGTCGGGTGATACTGGGAAATTTTATTTTTAGAAGTGCTGTGAAGCTGAATATTAAATTACTAAGTTTGAACACAGATTTATTTTTTTTTTTAAAATTACGGAAAGTATATTCAGAATAGTGTTGAAATTTGTTTAAAATTAAAGCACTACACTTGGAATTTTTTGTTCCTGCCCTGCATGATAAGGCTGGGCACAAGCCAACGTAGGAGGCACAGGTCACAGGATCCAGAGATCTTAAACTGGCCGTGGATGCGGCGAAAACAACCACAACTGAGCTCACACTCTTCTTGTTGTGAGGGACTCTCTGAATTGCTTCCATCCTGAAAATGTTTCTAACCCCAAAGATGAGAGGAATGGTTCGGGGTAAAGAGTAGTCTTCGCTTTCAATTGTAAGATCATCTTATCTAATAGATGGCAGAGGGAGTGGATGAGGCGGCTGTGGGATGGTGCAGTTACAATGTGAGATTTTTGACTGGTGTAGATTTTCTGGTTGGTTTGGGTCGTTTGTTGTTTGGGTTTTTTTATTGCAAAGTTTTCCTTTCATAAGATGCTTCCATTTTTAGAAGGGATGTAATCTGTGAGATGTAGTTAAATTTTTTACATTAGTAAATGAATGATGAAGTCCAGGTACTGTTTCTCACTGGCACAGGAGGTGAAGCAGTGGCTTTAGACATTCTCTGTCTTAGGTGTGTGCAAACTTTATGCTTTTGTGGGTGAATATGTTGAGTGTAGTAAACACTGTCTTTCCTGCGAAGAATTTAGTCTGAATAGTCAAGTACAGTGAAACCTGTTGCAATGGGTAAGTTTGAGGGATAAGGTTACCTTTTGTTAGTTGATACCTCAGTAGAGAGACAAACTAATTAAAATGAAATGGTAGCATGCCAAGCTTTCTACTAAGGAAATATCTGTTTTTAATAACATGCTCTGTATATAATTAAATTCTAAAATCATAGAAGTTGGCAGCAGTTTGCTGTGTGTTTAGTGGTGTTTCAGAAATTCTGCCCTTCAATAAAGAGAAAAGCTTTGAAGGAAACGGAGTAATTTGGTAAGAGAAACTTGTTAGAAGTGTGTCCTGCTGGTCTTTTGAAATGTTTTGAAACTCTAGGTTGTTTTTTTTCCCATTTTATTTCCTGATAACGATTTTAAGGTGAATACAGAGAAACAGCTTCAATGTAGAAGAGTGTTGAAGCACAAGAGTCGAGACACTTGGAAAAACAGTGGTGTTTCCTCAGCCCAAGCCTCGTGCCTACCCGAGTGCTCCTTAAGGAGTTGGTGGCACGCTGGGGTTGCGACAGCGAGCTGCGATTGCGACAGCAAATGCAAGATTGACTTTTGCCTCTCTCAACTTTTTCCAAGAGGGAGAGGTGCTATCCCTTGGGTTTTTGACCAAGACAGCTTTGGACTCTGCCTTTCACCTCTTGGGAGGAGTTGGGAACGTGAGAGAGAGGGAAGGAGGAAGACAGGAAATAATAGACCTCCATGGCTGCTTGTGCTGCCAGTTCTTGTTCTGAGCACAGCTGAGGCTTTCTTTAAGTAATGCTGAACTTAGCAATTAGATGTATTAAGAGATGAAAAAGGGCTTTATATTTGGAGAACAAATCAAGGTCGTGCCTACATCTGAAAATTGTTAGGAATTTCTCAGCTATAAATTTTTTTCCTTAGAATTCATCATCTTATTACTGGAGTTCACATGCAGTTATGGAATGTACGCTCACTGCTGCGTGCAGTGTAATGTGGAAACAAGAGGGTTGGTTTACTTTCTGCCCTATCACTTTTATATGGCAAAGTGGTGAATAGTGGTTAGACTTAAGTGCTAACAAGAACTTCTCTGAGCTTTTTGTTCAAGAAATTTTGTCATAGTCAAAGGAACGCTTGCACGATAATTTTCTATGCTTTCGTTTCTGTTTTTGTCAGATTTGTCATTTTTTTGCCATGATTGAAGAACAAGCACCAATGTATTGTCAGAATCATAGAATAGTCCTGATTTTCTATTAATGTTTATATGACTCTACAAAGTGCAGTTGGGAAGATTTTGCAAATCAAATATAAGATTAATAATGACAACTTTTAGTCACTTCTTACTAGATCTCTCTAGAATTAATCCAGAATTTGTTCCTGGAATATGGGTTTTATTCCATGTGTGAATGTGAAGTCCCTAGAAAAATCTGAATAGCAAAAGCATGATTGGATGTCTGCTGATAAGCAAGTATCTTCTCAGTGAAAGTGGTTAGAATTCAACCCGAAAGCAGTACGTAAGGGCAATGCTAAATTGATCACTGATTCCTCTAGGCATTACAAATAGTTATTTACTGTATTATGGGACAATGGCATTTTTGTATTTCCATGAAGAGAACATTATAGGACATTTTATATGAAGTAAATTATTTTATGTCCCACGGAAATCTTTTTGCCGAACTCCAGATTTTATATCAGGTGACTAAACTCACCTTAGTTAATGTTTGATTTTTTTCCCCCTCTCTGCCTTTCCTCAATTTGTGTTATCAGTATGTTTATTATCTTTAGTTTAACTGGCCTTGGCAGTGCAGTTGCAGTCAAAACATCTGTTTTCTTACTGGCCCTCAGAAACAATTGAGTTTTTGTACCTTTAGGAATTTGTAAAATTATTCCAGGAGCTTTTGAGTAGAAAAAAGTTCTCAGTTCGGAATAATTTGTAAGAATAAATTGCTTTACTCTTCAGGCGCTCAGAAGCCTCGAGTGTATCCATCATACTGCTTCTTACTGTTACCTTTCTCTTAGCTGATCTTCGGAAATTTTCTTTTTTACAGTGGACCAACTACATTCATGGGTGGCAGGACCGATGGGTAGTTCTGAAAAGCAACACACTCAGTTATTACAAGTCTGAAGATGAAACAGAGTATGGCTGCAGAGGCTCTATCTGCCTGAGCAAGGCTGTGATTACAGTAAGTACTATTTCATTGTGGCCATCACTTTGTTTTGAGGCGTTGTATGTTGGTACCTGGTGGTCACCTAACAGTGGCAGTGGTGTCAGTGGAACAGTGTGGAGCAGGGCAGGGAGTTCCCAACAGGAAAACAAGCTGTTCTCACCTGTGGCTTCAGTAAGCAGCCTGTCATTTCTTACATTCAAGGTGGTTGTGGATAGAGGTACTGTTTGCCTCTGAAGGCTGCGAAATTTTTGGCAGGGGTCAGCTTAAGACTCCAGATCAACTTCCCAGGGGAGGTATCAGCCTTCACAGTCTTTGCACTAGGGAGAGAGGGTAGCAGTTCCTTGACTGTACTTTCTGAACGTGACTGTAGAACATTTCCAAAAGAAAATGGTCTCACACGTGCTTCCTTCTCTGAACAAGTTCACGTGTTGCTGTTTTTTCCTAATGCTAAACAAAGGTTCAGACTACATAGAGGACAAAAAAGAGCCTACATGTAAATGAGCACAAGTCTTATGAGGAGTGGCTAAGGGAGCTGGGGTTGTTCAGCCTGGAGAAAAGGAGGCTTGGGCAAGTACCTCGTTGCCCCCTACACCTGCATGAGAGGAGGCTGTAGCCAGGTAGGTTTCAGTCTCTTCTGCAGGGTAACAAGTGACAGGATCAAAGTAAATGGCCTCCAGTTGTGTCAGGGAATGTTTGGATTAGGTATTAGGGAAAATTGCTTCATACAGATGGTTGTGAAAAATTAGAACAGGATGCCTGGAGAAGTGGTAGAGTGACCATACCTGAGTGTTAAAAAAACCCCTGTGGATATGGCAGTTAAGGACATGGTCTAATGATGAATGTAGTTGTGATGGATTGATGGTTGGGTTGGGTGACATTAGAGGTCTTTTCTAACCTTTATGATTCTGTGAAGTCTCAAAGATGAATTGGCCTTAAAAGAAAAAATCTGGTTTGGCTTTCGGGATGATATGCATTATGACTAATGCTTGTCAGAAAGCATGCTGTATTTTGTCTGCAATACCATTAAATAGACAGTCCACTTACATGATTTAGGGTAAAAATAGCTGGACTTCTATGTAAAACACAGATTTATAGAGTAGTAGTATTAAGTTGTACTATTTATGTTCTTATTCCACCAAATACGTGGAGTTTTTTTGACTGAATTAAAATGACAAGAAGTATTCATTCTTAGTGATAATCAGCTTACCAGTAGAATTCTATTAAACACATCTTGGTTTGGTAAAAAAGAAGATTGGATTAATTACATCAACTATATGCATTGTGGAAAGCAGCTTGTAAAGGAAAGGAGATTTTTACATTTAGATATCTGACAGATATTGTAGTCATCTAAAAATTTAAACATATCGACCTATTTTTTAAACTGCTTAAACTTATAAAACTTGCTGGAGGGGTGACTTAATCAGGAGTTCATCAGGCACAACAGTCCCTGGGAATTCTGACTTAGGTGTTCTTTTGGTACTCTGTTGGGCCTCTGGTCAGGACTTCCAAAAAGTTCCCAAGTTCCCCAGCAAGAGGCTTACCTTGCCAGGCAGAGACGGGAAGGTGCTGGCGAGGGGGTAGGCCAAAGGACATCTGGAAACGCAGTGTGGGGCACGTCTTGGCAGCCTGGATTCCAGCTGTGGTGCTGGAGCGAGAGGCTGTGGTGGCACTGCCATCCCTGCTGGAATGTTTTGGTACACTGCAGTTTGTAAAGGGAACCTGGCAAGGGTGTCTTCTGACTAAGAAGTATGTAACAGTGGAACTTCTTACATGTTTCTCTTCTTCTGTCTGGCACTTGCTACATCTTTTAACTTGGAGTTTTCAGTTCTTGCACTTTGTGAATGCACGGAGAAAGGAAAGTGACCACAATTCTGTAAGTTAATCTGATATTTTAGTTGTTCCATTTCCTTTCAGGCTCGTGCTTTGTGAGTGGTATTTGACAGTTTAATTGCTTGATTGTAGTTTGAGATGGCATCACTGAAAGCTGGTAAATTCGTGGTAATTATTTCTAGCTGAAGTTAAAATTTTTGTTGTGTAAATTTTAGAGGTTCAGGAATACTCTTGGATCATTTGATTTCTCTAGGATATAGAAATACACTTCTGAAACTGTCCTTTGATTATTCTCTCTTTATTTTTCAGAATTTATACTTCTAAACCATGGTTTTAGCATGCATGTTCCTGGTTTGATAGTTTTTTATTTTTTTTATTTACATTTTCAATTGAAAACGTATTATGCTCAAAGAAAAATGTTTAAAATACTCTTTCTGAGGTACATAGTTCACCTTCACTTTCCTGTCCTTTAATATCTTAACTAATGTCTAATGGTAAGATTTCGAGCATGTATTGAAATGCATAGGAAAACACCAACATAGTTCATAAGTGTTGAGATGATTGTGTGAAAACTGCCTTTGCTGTCAGTGGAACTGTATGACTTGTCATTACTTTGGGAAGGAGGGGAAGTCAGGTTTCTTACTGGCCTAATGTTTAGTTGCACTGATTTGATGTAGTTGGGATCTTAATCCTCAATATTTTTCAGTCTTTCACATCACTGTAAGTTCAGTTTCCCTTGATCTTTCTGATTCAGTCAGGCATAGCAGCTACTTCTGTCATAACCTGGGATATTCCAGTAAGTTTCCTTCTTGTGTGTGATGTGTGATGCAGGACAGGAGTGCTGTGAGATGGTGTTGATGGCTGTAATGTCTCCTTGTAGGGAAGTGTGTGTGGATTTTCATCAAGTTTTCTTTTAGGCACTCAGATGAGGTATGCATGTTTGAATTCAGTGGGGAACGTAATGATTTTCTGTGCATAATTAACTCTACTATTACCAAAGAATGTCCACATTTTGTTGATGTATAAGGATAAATTTGGAAAGCTGCTGTCACTGAATAGTCTTACTGTACTTCCAGCAGTGACAATCAGTCTAATTGTAAGTCTTAATATTGATTGAGATGTGAATGTTGTATGCGGAAACACACAATTGCTTCTGCTCTTGTTTTATCATTTATATTGCATTGGTTAGGGATGGGTAGATAGATGGGTAGATAATTCCACAGGGATATTTTATAAGACACTCGTCTCTCCCCTCTAATGAAAGGCAGACTAGTTAAATTAGCTTTGTCAGGTGTCTCAAGTGCAGAATTATATTGTCTTACTTCCAGAACAGGTATGGTCTTGTGACAGTAGTCTTTAATTGAGTGAAAAATGTGGGATCTGGTTGGACTACTTGCTGTGTTAACTGTTAGGTCTGAAAAGAGCTGATTTTTCTGGAATAGGGGATGATAGGGTGAATATTTATTATATACTCACTGGACTGCAGCAAGTAATGAACTGTCAAGAACTGGCCACGTGAATTGTGTTTAAGGGGGACAATGAAAATTAATATATAATTGAGTTGCTTGTGTCCAGATAAGAAAAAACACCTTAGAGGTGTTCAGTTGGTTTATAATAGAGTGAAAGCTGAAACGCAAGTTAAAAGTTCTGTTATGTGGTCACTGGGTGAGAAGAAATTATGGGTATTTTAAAATCTTCACATATGGATGAATCGAAGCCTTATTTTAATCTAACCTGAGCATACTAAATAGCTGCTGTAGGTGGTTGTTGGTCCTAGATTGTCTTTAAGATACCCTTCTTTATTTTAAAGCTTCATAGTTCTTTTATTCCTAAAGTCAAACTTTCAATGGAGAATTCTCTGCACATGATTAAGAGTGGATGGATGTTCTTGGCAATTTTGTATGGGTGGATCTGTGGGACTCATTTTGGAATTGGGAGGCCTAGGGTCTTACAAAAAGAACCAACAGAAAATGCCCTGTAGAGCTGGAAGTCCAACTTTCAGGCAAATAGGTCTTTCCCCTTGTATTATCTTTGCCTGGGTTACTGTGTCTTTTCCTGCAGTGCCATCACCACTGTGGTGCAGAGTGACTTGCCCTAACTCGTGTAGTCACAGCGTGGTAAGTCAAGAGTAACATGCCGTGCCCTCCTCCTGAGGCACTCTCGCAGAAAGGCCAGCACTAATTTAATCATGATAGTAATTTATGTTTATAGAATCTCGAATGTCTTTATAAACTCTAAACAACAAAGTGTTTATCTGATGAGTTCTAGGGATTTTCCAGAAGGGATGCGCCTGGTCAGGATAGCTCTTCTGCATGGATCCATATGGATGGTCTTGAAAAATGCTTAGTGAAATGTCATACTTGATAAATTTTAAGAATGCTTAAGCTCAGCCATATGTGAATTTATATTTTTTGTCACTTAGAGGTGACTGCCAAAACAGAAAGAGATCCAAAAGCTTAAGTTCCAGCTTAGAACATCTTTTCTTCACTTATTTGCCGTGTCGTTTTAATCCAGTGGTTGGTTTTCATCTTCTTTCCTGTGTATGCGATTGATGTAGAAAAACTTCTTGGTGTGGTGGCTTAAACAAGATGCAGTGTCTGTGATGCAGTGATTTTCCTTGGCCTTGGTCATACTGCAGTGACATACACTCATACCAGAATCTTTATGAAAACATGCTATTGCTTATTAGTTTGGGGTTTTTTAGAATAATTTGTTTTTATTGTGTTGTAAAGAGATGTTTGGACAGCTCTGTGGGAATGCCTGAACCAGGACTGAGCAATAAATTGTCTGCACAGTGGAGATACGTTCTAGTAAGCTCATTTGTTTGTTTCTTTTTTCCAGAAACAGTAATTGGAAGGCATTGTTGCTTTAGTGAAGGCAATAATGACGTTTTATATTAATATACAAATTGGAAGCAAGCCATTTACCTTCAAAATGAACTTCTGAAAAAGCTGAGGGGTTTAAGTATCCATAGTAAATATCTAGAGCTCAGGAAAAGCAAGAAGATAAAAACTGGAAGTGTGACTGAGAGAGAGCTCAGTGAATTGTCTTAGCTTTTTTTAGCTCCTAAGCAGTAATAAATTGCTGTTGTAAAGAACTTAATAAATATTCATTTTATAAATTAGGGCAGATATAAACATGTGTTAGTTCCAGTCTACAAAAGAAACAGGAACACTGTACACAAAAGAGCTAAACTAAAGTTTTAAATTTTGAGCATTTTGTTATATGTAGTCTGAAGACAGAGTGACATGTTTGTTTCCACAATCAGCCCCTAAAATGAAAAAGCTTATCCTGCCTCTTAGAGATACAGTTAGCTGAACAGCCACCCTTCCTCACTCCAGTAGTATTTCTGTTGTATTTATAGTACAACACTGGCCACCATTGATAATTGGGCACTGTGAGAGGAAGTACAGATTGACATTTTTGAAAGTAAATTGGCAGGTAACAGAGGATGCTTCATGTGTCTATCAATTAAAACTGATGCAGAACCTTCCTATAAGAGCTTTTCTTTACAGAAACTTCAAATCTTACATATCTCTAAGTTTTAGAATAAATATGTGTGTTTTCAATTGAAGGGGATATAGACAAATACTCTTTAAGAGCATGAAAACTCGTGTCTTGCAAAGTAGACTTTCAAAAATTCACCTTGACATTAGTGTTATGTTGGTGTCTTTCTTTTATGTTTTATATGAAGTGAAATGTAACAGTATTTTTGACTCACTGGTTTGTATGGGAGTAGACCCACTTGGAGGACTAATGTGGATAAACTTCAGATCTGTTTTTTTTCTAACTACTGCTCAGAAGTTTGTTCTTTCTAACAGACTTGCTTATGATGAAAGAATGCTGTAATTGCAGTTTGTATCTACTGGTAGACTGGATTCAGTCTGTTGCTATTTAAGTTGAACAGGAACTGATAGGCAGTGAAAGCTTTTATTAAAAAAGCTAAGCTGTAAATCCATGCCCTGGGCAGAAACTCCAGCAGTAAATTTATAATAATTGCATGGGAAAATGTTGTTTCCAACTCTCTGAGGTTGGAAAACAATCTGTTTTAGTGTGACATGATGAGGATTTAATTGAATAATTAATTTTATGTAATTTGATAAAGTGCTTCCTCAGCCTTAATTGCTACTAAAAAGATGACCTGAGTAAACTAAGACATATAATACAAGCCCTAACTAGATAGGGTTTTATTTAAGGCATGGGGCAATTAGTACTTCAGACTTTGGTGTGTGCCTCTAATAATCAAGTAACTAAATCCAGACTGCTGGAAAATCTTGGGTAAAGGGAAGCAGATATTCTAAATAGGGGAAAATGTGGTTAGGAATACTCATATGTAAAAGGCCTGAGGTGATTCTTTTCTGAAGAAGAAAATGCCAAAGAGCAACAGGATAGTGAGGAAGAGAAAGGGAGTTAATGACACTGGGCTGCTGCTGATGCAGCAGGCTCAAGTTGATTGAAATATGGGGTTGTCTTGGACAATTAGTTTTAGCACTCACATCCCCTGTACAGATCTGTGAATGCCTGTGAGTTATCTGAACCAGTCATGGGTGGGTTCATGTGAAGTGAAAATGTGAGAAGTCACCCTGTATATAAAAGTGCTGTAAAGTGCTGATATTCTTGTCAAGCCAAAGCCAGTTATTTAGCATGGTGGAAAAATTGGTGATTCTTTCCTTGATGTGTATTGAAGAAAGTTAGTAAAAAATGGAAAAATATACTTCCAGTTCAGCTCAGGTAAGGCTGTTTTTGTACTGTCATGAAGATCCCGTAATGATTAAGATGTTAAAAACATCTGTAGTGTGTATTAAGGAAATATTTTAGGATTACTTAATATTGCTGAAGAATTCATCTTTAGTATTTGAATATAATCTATTGTTACCACACACTTGAAATTAGGGCTGTAATCCAAGAGCACTTGCGTCAACTTCTTATTATCAGTGAGAATATTATTCCCCACATGACTTTTTTATTAAGATAGTTAAATTCTAACATTGTTCATTATTTGACATCCACTTCTGTACCATAACTCCTGCCTGTGGTTTATATATGTGGAGCATTTCTCACAGATGCTGTATCAGGTCTTAAGTAATTTTGGTGTTTGCATTAGGTGTTAAAGCTACAACTTTGTGACTCAGCAAATTTTTCAGTGGTATTTGTACTCCTTATTCTTGCTCAATCTCAATTTTTATTCCTCTTCATGAGTTCAATTTATAGTCGATTTCTTGCTCATGGATACAGCTGGTTCGTATGTCAGGCCCTCCAGGGTTGTAGTGTTGCTCAACAGTCCTCTTAGGCAACTTGCTGTTGATTGTCTGATGTGTCTTGTGATACCCATTAGTGACGTTTTCAACAGCTCTATTTGGGATTTGTGCAATATTAGACCTCACTTTTGGGTATGCATTCACAGAACGCTAATTAAAGGGTCACAATGCTTTCTTTTTATCTGCTGATATGCAGCTGCACTCTGCCATCTCTCTTTCAGTTGCTTCCTGAAGTCACTAGCGTACTGGCCTTTCACTTTTGTCCGTACATTCAGAACAGTACTTCATAGGTGATTACTTGAGTAACTTGTTTTCTCCTTCTCCCAGTTCATCTTGTTGCCGCCTCCTTTGGGCACATACTTCAGTTGATGCTTTTCCCTTGTTCCAGGTGAATTCTAGTCAATGTGAAGTTGATCAATTAGTCTGGCCAACTTCAGCCAGTCCTTCAGTCTGTTTAGTGTCTCTCTCCACTCGATTGGTGTCCACCATTCCTTAAGAGGACCTGCTGGAATAGAATTTGCTACCCCATGTCACCAGGCACTTAACTCAGATTGTACTACCACTGTCTTATATATTCTTAAAGCTTTCTAAGTTGCTTTTAAGGAAAAATGTTGCTTTTTTCCTCAAGTTCTCTGTTTAAACTCTCTCACATCTCTCTCTCTCTCACTATATATATATATAGCTATATATAGTTACGTATGTACAAAAATACATATATATAGGAATTAGATTGAACTATGATGGGAAAGTTTAGACTGACAATTCAGGTCAATTTTAAACTTCAGAATGAAAGGTTTTAGGCTGACATTCATTAGCAGCACGCCTTGTGCTTTAATTAGTTCTTACACATTTTTAATTATTGCTATACATTAGTTCTTACACACTAGCCATTACTATTATGTATCATAGCAGTTAGTCTTTTATCTGACATATCATAAATCAGGTGTAAATATACAGCACCATGTAGCCAGTATCACATTTCTTGCCAGGTATCTGTATTCTTAGTGCTCCTGCTCACTGAGGTTAAGGTAACCTGATTGAAGAGCTCTTCGGTAAGGGGTGTGGGGAGGTGGGTGACAGGACAGGGACAGAATTGAAGTAGGCATCTTCTGCCAGCACCTCCTCTCCTCCTCCCCCAAATTAGGATCTTTTGTAGCCATGTTTTATAGAATGATTGAGGCACATGACCCTGGGCTGTATTTGGTGTGATGCTGGAGGTGTTCCTATCCCTGGATGCAGGTTTTCGCTTCCTTGCCCTGCTGCTCAGCTGTTTGGGTTTTCTTCTCTTGCTCCCACCAAGAACAAAACCAGCCTTTGCAGCTCTGAGGGTTGCATGTTTTCACTGACCAGTATTTGACCATTAAGGAGTTGTTTATGGTTCTGGGAGGCTCTGCTTCCCATCTATGTCCATACTTTTAAGGTCTTTGATATCTCATGCTTAAATTTTGTATCATAGCAAGAGACACCTGGTACCAAGGTCCAGTACACAGAGCTAGTCATAGCAAGTTGATAATGAGCCTTACAGGTCAGGACTAGGACTTGCATAGTAAGCCTAAGTCCTGTTGCTAATAATGTTATTAGAAATTTATAGAAATGCTTATACAGTTGTACTGTGTTAAGTTGCTTACGTTTGGATTCAAACAAAGCTGATCTTAAGTCTTAGTGTGCTGCTCTCGTGGGGACAGCAGGCCTCTTGTTTTAGCTGCAACTCCACTGATTTCCTACAATGGGAATTTCCATTCCCATCACCATGAATCTAAGTCCAGAATGCTCTGCTGTCTCTACCAGTGAGTGGTAGTGCCGTGGGGCATGGCTTTTCTCCTGGGATACCTGCTCATGGTCTTGTGAAATCCATGAATGTTGCAGCTTTTGGGTCTTCTGTGCCACACTGTAGTACATCGGTATGAGACACAACAAAGCTAATCAATACACAAACAGTTATTTTAGGAGTGCAGCAGTGCTTATGTGATTCCTGCTCCTACAAGAATATTACAAACTTGAAAATAAGTGGCGTTCTCTGAAGCAGGTTCCAAGTTGCCTGGCTTCCTGCCTGATTGATAACTCCAGCTTCTTGCTGTCTGTGATGGGATTCCTAGGGAGTTTAACTTGGTGATTTCTAATCAGTTCTAGACTGATGTTTTTCTATGTGGTATAATTCTGTGTGGCTGGTTTAGTTGGTTGGATTTTTTTTCTGTGGCTGGTGCATGTTTTTTGTGGATAATGCAATTATATTTTGCCCCAAATGGAAACCTGAGAAGTATCATATGAATTTTTCTGCAGGGAGCTCATTTCTCTGATTTGATTCTCACCAAAGCAAAACACATACACTTCCATTTCCAGTATTTCATATCCTGGAGTCATTAACCAATAGTTAATTCTGAAGACAAGTTTTGAGTTAGATCAAGCTTCAGGTTGTCCCGACTGTTTAGACAGGGCAGCCTATTAGTTATATCCTGATTTCTCACAATGTATATCTAAATCTGTTAATACTTAATCACTAATCCATGGAGCCTTTACATAGTTACTAGTAGATCACTTGAGGTGATGGATGCATGCACATGCAGATTTACAACTATTTCAGTCTTGCCCTCTTTCTCCCAGTAACACAGTGCAGTTCCACATCCTGACTAGAGCTCAGCTGACACTTCCAGTGCACATTTGTCATACTCTAGGTCTTGATATTACAAGTAACTGTCTTCTCAGAGGGCAGGTGACACATATGTCAGAGATGTGCTTACATATAAACCAATACAGCACTGCTTGATACTACATAGTAATTCCACTTAATTGACAGGGAAAGAATTCGATGAAATATTAATTAAAAATTCATGTGCTGTAAGATACTATACTGTAAAATGGATGGTTCCTTCACAAAAAAATCTGAAAATAATTTTTATGTGATCATTCCTGCACTTAAACCTCTTTGGCGAGTGTGCAGAAAGCCAGGTTGACCAGATTTATGTTTGAGAACTCTAGGTTTCAAATTTTAAGTGTGGTTTCCTACAGTAACAGGTACAGCTTGGTCCAGACTTAAAAGGGCAATTCTCCAATGAGAACTTACTTGCAATGTATTAAACCAAGGTAATTCTGAAGTTTGCATACCATGCTAAGAAACAAATTTTAAATTCTGCTTATCATGGTTCTGCTTTCACTGTCCTCTGCTTTAGTTAGATTTGGAAAGATACTGTAATTATTTATAAGAAAAATGTGTTGAAAAGCAAATATGCTGACTTAAGACCTGAAGTGAAATATTTGTGTAATATCAAAGAATGTAAAAACATTTAATAAGCCTTAATATCTTTAAGCCTGTTTTCTTCATAAGTTTTTTTCCTACATGTATAAGTGTGTCATTATGAGAAAGTTTTCTTTTTAATGTGGTAATGAACAAGCAATTAGCTCTAAATTGCCCCTCTGAGGTTCATCATCACTGTTTGGTAGGCATAGCGCTGTCTTCTTTACTTAACTTGTTTGCCCTAAGTTTTGCTATACCCTGTAAAAAAAATACAGCCACTCAATGTAACTAAAAATTGAGTTCTTATTGCTTAAGAATAATAAGGAAAGTCAGGACATTGTAGCCCAGTTTTTCTATTGGGATTTGCCTGAATTTTTAACTCAGAAGGGGATACCAGAATTTTGTGTTGTGAATTTTGACAGACCCTAATTCCCCAGGTTTGTGGCTTTTCTTGGGGTGGCAGGGGGCAAATATTACTGATAAAAATGTGCAATGTTTTGGGGGTTTCAGTAAATTTTTAACAGAATGTATTACAAGCAGTGGTGTGTAATGCTTTCTCTGAGTTGTTCCATCCTGTCAGTTAGATCTGGGATAGATAATGATATAAAAAGAAAAAAAACTCTTGCAAAATTAATTACTTTAGTAATTTAACGTTTGTACTTCTAAAGCCAAGTGTTAAAAATAAATCATAGGGACAAGAAGATCTTGATGAACCTTTATGGTTGCACTAAGTGAACATGGTGGGGTTCAGAACTACCAGGCAGCCCCTGTGAGGAGACTGGAGGTTCTGGTTGGCTTCAGGGACCCAGCACAGGGCACAGCTGAGCCCGTCAACCACTGGTGACACCCTGAGGTAAGCATAGTTAAAGGGCAGAAATCCTGCCCTGCAATGTGTGGGAGCCAGCTGTGAGAGCAGAAAGAGGTGCTCCAGCCGCAGAGCAGAGATTCCCTGGCCACATGTGGAGGAGACACTGTGCAGGCATTTCCCTGCAGCCTATGTGGAGGACTACACCGGGCCAGGTGGCCGCACTGCAGCCTATGCAGGACCCAACTACAGCAGCTGGATGTGTCCTGACAGAAGCTGCAGCCTCTGAAGAGCCCATGTTGGAATAGATCTACCCTGAAGAACTGCAGCGATGGAGAAAATCCTTGCTGGAGCAGGTGAAGAGTGTGGGGAAGGAGTTGGCAGAGTTAGTGTTACCAGCTGACCACAGCCCTCATTCCAGTTCTGTCTTGTTTCTCACCCTCTAACTGTACATAAACTAAAGCAATTTTCACCAAATCAAATCTGTTTGACCATGCTGGCAGTAGCTAAGTGATCTCCCTGTATTTATCTTGATCTGTGAGCTTTTCAGTGACTCTGGGAGGAAATAAACTAACTTGAGAAATATTTCTCCTTAATATTGGATAGGGCACAAAAGTGTTTTGAATACCTGCCTTGTCTGGAAAATTCTAACCAAGCATAATATTACGTGGTAAAACATATATTTTGATTCAGCCGATAGGGCTGAAATACAACTTTGAAGTCATCTTAGTGGTACTTCATTTCACTGTCTTTCTGATAAATGCTTTTTTGTAAGTTAGTGTGTTTTCAGCCATTTTACGTTTTGTAGGCAGAGGACATAGTTTCTTCATAGTTTGAATCTGTCGTGAATTAAGTGCTTTTGAAAAATTATTTAAAGATGTGCACTTTCTGAAACTTGGCTGAGCTTTTCCATTTGTTTTCTTCTGGTTAATAGGCCTTTGCCAATTCCAAATTGGTTTTACATGAGAGCTGAAATAAGAGTTTTCATATGTACTTCTAAAACTTAATTCCTTCAATCCTCAAATCTTCAAGTCAACTTTTTATCTTTGGGGTTTTGTTAGCATCTCAACAAAAGCACGTATAGAAAGTGTTCATGTAACTTTTCTGGCATAAAACAGGTTCTTTTTATTTGCTGCCAAATACTTGTGAAAGTGCACACTTTGGTGTTAGCCACTCTTATTGGTAACTGTAATATTTTTCTTAGTTTGATACATGCTGCTTACTGAAAATCATGGAGTGATTATATTGCTTTCCCTTTTTCTATTACATCAGATAAGCTACTTTTTGAGTACCTTTTTAAGTTACTTTTTAAGGTGCTCAGCATTGTATTTCTGTAGCTCATCATGTAAGATGTTATGCTTTCCTTCTTTTTAACATAGGATACTGGTTTTGTCCATTGCATCCTGAGTTATGACATGCAGATCTCTCCCTTTACCCAGCTTGCTGCCTCCTGTTGTGAGGAGGTTCCCTTGTTTGTGTGAATACAGTCCTCTTTTTAACTTCTCTCTGTTGAGAAATTAATACTATGTTATAGATGCAATTTATTGTATTCTGATAACTGCTTGTTCCTCTCTGTCCTTTCTTGTCCTATCTGTATTATCCTGGAATGCTTTTTTGGATTTCCTGTTGGAAACCAGAGAGGACAGATAGAGGTGTTTTTGACATTTGAGTGAGTACATCCAGGTTCAGAACCTATTGAATGACCTATGAGAACAAATAAGCAGATCTGTAGATTTTATGGCAACTGCTCTAAAAATACTTTTTTTTTTAGTAGGAAGTGGCAGTTTGTTCAGGTACTTTGTAACTGGAGGATTTCAGGAAGTTGAAGAATGGTGGAAGAGAGACACTTTCCTGAACTCCATGGGAATGGTGGAAAAATCAACCAGTAGATAAATTGTACCTTGCATTGTAGGACAATGACATGGAAAAGGTTTTTCTGTTTCTTAAAACCTGCGTATTAGTGTTTTTAATAGCTTCAGGTATTCTGATACGAGGCATATATGTGTAGGCTGGGTTTTTGTAAGAACAACTGAAGTTTGATTTCCAAAATTTGAATTTGTTTTCTCAGTTTTCAGTTAAAGTTACTTTTACTGACACCTTCCTCAACCCTACCTGGAAAAAATATGTTAAATTCTATTAACTGCCTTTGAATGGCATTAAGAGAAGCAGGGGAACCATTAGGTTTCATGTTTTAGCTTAAAGCCACTTCTAAAGCCTTTGATAATGATTGAAAGCTAACAATCATTCCTCCTTGTCAGATGAATTCAGATCATTTGAGCTTTTTCCCTTAAGAGAATTTTGTGAAACCTAATTAAGTAAACCAAAAGACATCACTTCACAAAATATCTTTTCTAAAGTAATGATTTCTCACAGTTTTGCAGTATTTTTTAGCAGGAATAAAGCATATTATTTATTTTTAATACTTGCCTTTATTGTGAAATTACTCATTTATGAATGTTGCTCTCTTGGAAGATTGTCTGTGATCATCAGTCTACAGAAAAATTACTAATGAGGTGTTTGAGGCGTTCTAGCAGGATGAATGGGAACTGGCATCAGAAGTTTTATGGAATCTGGCTTAAATATGACTGGAATTTAGAAATCCATTAATTGTATTCAGCAGCTGGATATGTTTTCACATTCAACTGTGGACAAAATCAGCATGCAACTACACTAAACTTCTCTTAGTTCCTATATGAAAAGAGTTACTTGTTGGCATCACAAAAAAAATAAGAACCAAAACAATGCTATGTCAGAAGTTGGGGGACAAACAGCCTTGTACTGCTGAACTGGGTATGTATAATGCTTGTCTAGTGTGTTTGTAAACTGCAGTTATAGTCATAACAGTATATGATACTGTTTTTTAATAACTGAGAGGTGTGTCACTAGCATAAATTCAACACAGGCTGTCGCCTAGCAAGGCATCTGTTTTGGCTACATCACAGCCTCTGTTAAATTTATGCTAGTGTCATCCACGTCTGAGAGAACTAAAGAATGGTAGTTCTTATTTTCTGTAGGCCTCCATTGTTTCCCTTGTGTCTTGGTTCCCTGCTCGGTATTTTCTTAATACAAAAAACCTTCAAAATTTTAGACCAGTTTTAGCTAAGTTTTAGTTCTGCAATGGGAGTAATGGCAGAATCGCACTTTAATAGTTGTAATATGTAGACTTTAGTTGTATCTACCATGAACCACCCTGGCTTTCCTCTGTAGGGAAAAGAAGAAATGCCATTAATATCATTTAGAGTAGTGAGAGAGCGAGAAAAAGTTTGTTCATTCGAGGTTGTTTTGTGGGTTGTTTTCCTATGGAGTACTGTTGCAGGCTGTGAAGTATATAAAAACACTAAGCTTTCCTGTGTGATTTGCCTTAAGCACCCAAACCAGTGTTTTTCAGGCAGATACTGCTCTGAAGCTCATTTTGTGAATACATCAGGCTTGACAGCTGTATAGCAGGAAGGATTTTGTGGCAATGCAGTCAGATATGACTCATGAGACCTGAGCTGGCTACTGACTTCCTCAGTAACTGTAGCCAAGTAAGTGTTTCTTGGTCTAAACTGTTTTGCTTGTTTAGGATTTAATAGCCATCGGGTTTGGACAGAAAGATCTGGGTCACTTGAGTACTTGCAGTTGCTTTTGTTTCTGCAGGATTCTTCACAGGTTCTCAAGATCTCAGAATCTCAAGGGTTCTGCAGATGCCTTGGAAGAAAGCTTAGGAGGCATACAGAGAGCATTTGGAGATGCTGGAGGCCTCTTTCTTGCAGCATGTTCTTGCAAGGAGCTACGATTTAGCTGGTTTTTGGTTGCTTTTTTGTTGGTTGGTTGTTTGGGTTTTTTTTAAATGCTGGCTCTAGAAGGAGCCCTTGGTGCACACAGAGATTGCCTCTGCCACAGACTCTTAAGTATGCCCAAAAGCGGCTTTGAAAGTGCTGTTTCAGGTGCTCCCATTCACAGTGTTTTGTTGGCCTGGATTTTATTCCCCAATGCCCTTTCAATTTATCTATGTGTGCTTCTTGAGACTGCTGAGACATAGGAAAAAGCAGCTGAAGTTCTCCAATGTGTTTTAAGTCCTGAGGATGGGTAATGAACTACTTGCTTCCTGCTTCCCTGCATAACTAAAACACTCCTCTGTGTTGCCTTATCTTGGTCATTAGGATATATCCAGGCCTTGGCACATGTTCTTAGCTTGCTACAGTTGAAAATCCCTATTTATCCTCCAAGGCCCTGCCTGGTGGCTGGTTAAGAACTATATGATTTTATAATAGTTTCTGAGCATAAGGGGGAAAGTGAACACCAGGCTAGAAACAGTGAACCTTAGGAAAAAGGAGATCTAAATTAGTTCTACAGGAAGAAAGTGAAGAGAAATGGAAAAAAATCCAGCAAGCGTAAAGGAGAGGGTCAAACTAGTCTGAGGAGGATGTTAGAAGAAAAAAATACAGGTCTGCAAAGTTGTGAATCACACTTTGTGGTCTCTGCTAGATGCAGCTACAGAAAACAATGAAAGCATTTATAACAGGAGGGAACCAAGGAAGTTTGTCTATAGCTCAGTGGAGTGGAGAATGTAACTGATGATTCCAAAAGGTTGCATAGCAGAGTGGGACAATCACCTCCTTTGGCCGACTGGTAAATTCTGTATCTATATCTATAGGTTCCCGAGTCTCTGTGAGTAATGCAGAACTGTGCATGGAGTAAATGGCCCAGAAAAGTGGTTAGAAGTTTTAGTGAGACCTCAAGGAAAATGTTTTTTTCCCCCATCTTGGCAACAAGGCTTAGATTTTCAAATATATTGAAAGTGGCTGTGGAAAGAAAGGGAGTACAAAAACTGCCTTCGAAAAGTACAGAGAGATGATGTTCTTAAATGGCGTTAGAAGATGTTTAGGTTAGAAATGTGGGCAGGGAGAAACAAGGATGATTGTGCACTGATGTAAGTATACTGTATGGAAGTGTGGAATCAGTAGTGCTGTAGGCTTTTAAGATGAATTTTGGCAAGTCTTTCTAGTGACATACAATGTAATTGTGTATAACTACTCCTAAAGGACTTGAGAGAATAAGAGATCAAGCTGGGGAATGCTGTCATGGCATGAAAAACTTTGGTCGCTAATCTTTCTACACTTGCTTTTGGGGTGATTTTTGGGAATATCTTTTATTGTTGTGCATCCCTTACCACATGGCTAAAGGAGAGCCTGTCAGAAGACTGGGAACAAGCATATAAGCCTGATACATTGCCATGGCAGGTTTGCTACTCTAAAGCAGATGCACATCTTTTTCATATATAGTAATAATAATTTACCAAATGCAGTTTGAAGAAGAGGGACCTGGACTAGAAGACTTAATGTCTATAAACCTGGTGGTTTGTGTGGCAAGGTTTTGATAGCAGAGGGGCTTCTGTGTGAAGATGCTAGAAATCACCTCCCCATCTCACAGAGCTAGTTCGGTCTGGCTCCAAGATAGACCTGCTGGTGGCCGCAGCTGAGCTGTTCAGCCGTGATTGTGCCTCTGTGATAACATACTTAGGAAAGGGTAAAACTGCTGTGCAGCTGAAGTTGGGAGAAAGGAGTGAGCATATGTGAGAGCAACAGCTTTCTGCAGGCACAGTGGTCCAGGTGCTGGAGCAGAGGTTTTCCTGCAGCCCATGAGGAAGCTCATGAGGGTCCCACGCCACAGCAGGAGCTGTGACCCTGTGGTGAAGCAGGCTCTTGGCATGACCTGTGGCCCTGTGGTGGGTAGAATGGTAACGGTAATGTCTCCCTGTCCTTATCTCAGTTCTATGGTCTCTGCCCTGTCCACCTGAGAACGGGACCGAGGTGTTGGTGGGACCTGGCATCCAGCTATGTCAAACCATCTCATGTCCCTTCTTACATCCCTCTGTTGACTGGTCCAGTGAAGCCGAGGCAGTGCATAGAACCAGTTTTGAAAGTTGTTTGAATTGATTTAACTTGACGTAGTCAGGTAGCTAAGTTCAGATGCTTGACCAAATTATGTGAAGCTTTAAAAAAACAAAGTGAAGCTTAATGTTCTTTTTTTAAACTCTATCTAGTTCATTTTTTTATTTGGTAGTTTGAATTCTGTTCTGCTTTTTTCCTTCCTTAGTATATTTTAAAAAGAGAAAAATACTTTAATGTGTAAGTAGCGTCTGATTTCCAAATTCTTCAAAAAAATTCTCGCTGACAGTGGAATAGTGCACGTGACAACAAAAGAGATTTGCTTCTAGGTTTTCTTTTGTAGAGTGTTTCATGAGTGATCCACAGTGCTTTAGTCTGCAAGATGAACAAATATATTGGCAGAATGGTTCATATGTTGTAAAGGATATTACCAACACATGTAGACTTGTCTTTAGCATCTGGTATCAATATTAGTAGTCACTAGCCTTAACCCTGGAGCATGTTGGCTGTATTTTTAATTTGTATTTAAATTCAAAAAGGTATTCAGCTGTACTTGTATTTCTTCAAGAATAATTTTTAAGTGAAGGAGTGTGGGGAATGTTGGGCTCAGATGTTTGCTAAGGATTAACTTTGAACTGACAGTGTCAAGATACAGTGCAGATTAGATCATTGTTTTCCTTCCCTGCACTTTTCCTACCAGATTGATTGTAACACTTGTAAAAGCTTATTTATACTTAAGGCATGGGAACTGTAAGTTACATGCAGTTGAGTTGAGATGTTTGAAAGGATTGCATGTGGCTCCCATTTATCTGTGAATTATACCTGGTGAAAACAGTTGAGCCAGAGGATGTCACAGCTTCCTTAAGTTCCTGCTCTGACTTGTCATTTAGCTGTAGTTTGCTTTTATTGTTTCTGTCGTGGTACTTTTTTGCTATGGTGTATGCACTCCATCTGAAATTAATGCTGATAGCAGTAATGTTATGGGGTATTTTTTGTCCTGCTTTGAAGGTAAAATGTGTATATATAGGTGTATTTTCCTGTATAGTAGGTATTTTACTAAAAGATTTGTTTATAAGTATTTGAAAAATAGGAAACTTTTTTATGTGTACAATGTATTTATGTAAATTTAATTTAATGAGAATGTATTAAACGGGCTTTTCTGTTCCGCAAGACTGTCGTTTTTCATTGTATGCTCATTATTAGAGACAGCTTCTTACAACAGAGTTTAGAATCTTAGGATGAATTCAGGACAATATAAACCAGATTTTCCAATTAGTATTTGTGTCAAAATATCCTATAAGGTAATGTTGTTAATTTTAGCTACTCTTTTCTTGCACAGCCCCATGACTTTGACGAATGCAGATTTGATATTAGTGTGAACGACAGTGTTTGGTACCTCCGAGCTCAGGACCCAGACCACAGACAACAGTGGATAGATGCAATAGAACAACACAAGGTATGTTGCTTTTTTGTTTTCTCCCTTTCTTTCTCACTCCCTCATTAGATCAGGTGCTTGCAGAGAGTTGCAAGCTTCCCTGTACAGTCATTGAAGCACTCAAGGTGTTCGTGACAGGTAAAACTGCAAGATGCAAGCTGCGTGTTAAATATGTTTCAAAGGAATTGATTTGCTTGTTCTTCATTGCTAAGACTTTAGAGAACTGGGACCTAACAACTGAGAACCTTCCTTGGCTCCCTAGCTTGAAACAAAACAAACTTGCATTTTGTTGGAGTAACTTTTTCATGGTTTTATCCATCTTCTCTCACTGATTATTGAATTGTTTCTTATCTATCCAAGGTGTTAAACTTGATAGTCTTAGAGGCAATTCTCCTGGTTTTAGGCCCCTCTCTTTCATCATTTGTCTGCTTTTACTGTGTCTCATTACTGGCTTTTGTCTCCTTGTGTCCTAAAGCACTACTCTTCATCCGCGTTTTGGTTCAGCTTTCTTGATCTATTCCTTAAGTGTTCCAATGAACTCAGTTAATTTAATTTTAAAACTTCTTGACCTTCAAGCCCTTCAGATCAGGTAGAAAGTACACAAAGCATGCATTGTATTTTCAGGTACAAGATAGACACTGCCCCAAGGTGTGGAGTTTAACTACAACACCCAGCACAATGCATCCTCTCAGTCTGGGTTATACGAGTTTTAAAGGGGTACAAATTAAAATAGGTACCTGAGTAGGTAGGAGTTTTTATCTTGAGTTTTCTGAACTGTCGTGTATGTAACTACTCTGCATGTGATTATGAGAGTTCACCTCTTACTGGACATTCATTACAAATAGCATTTCATGTTCTTAAAGTGCTTCCTTTTGATAATGGTTCCCTAAAAAAAGAAAATCATCTCAACTAGACTATTCATCCCCTTATAACTTGATATTTGCCTTCACTGTGATACAGAGATGACATTAAAACATAAAAAATTAAGTTGTAAAACCAGGATTCTTTTCTGTAGTCTATTGAAAAAATGCAAATTAAACAATGGAGTGTTCTTGAGACAAAAACTCTGCAGTTTGTTCCTAGTGCAGTACCTGAGAGAAATACCTCGTGAAGATGCAACTGAAGGAGTTGCTGGGTTATACATCCATAGAACTAGCATTTCAATAACTGATTTACAGGCTTGAGGGTCTCCAGGGATAGGTTTGTGGGGACATGAAACTTGATAGTCCGGGGCTAAAATTCAGACTGGGTTTGGTGAATGATTTAGCTGGGGACATGCAGACCTTAGCCTGAAGCCACATAAACAGAAATGCAGTCTGGTTTGTTGTGTGCTACCACACAAGAATGAATGAGGAAAAACCCCAAATCCTGTCTTAAAACTCCGCTCAGCACAACCTCAAACCATGCTTTTTCCCCATCTCGTAAGGCTCATCATAACTGTTGAATGATGGGTTTCTTGGTTAATTCCCATACCCTTTTTTTCAGTATTTACAGTCAGTATAAGATAGGGTTAATCAGTGCTTTTTTCATTATTTTAATAAAGTTATTTTTCTGCTCATTTTTCAAAGAGTGAGGGTGTTCTGGAATGTTATATAAACAGAAGAAAAGTCTGTCTACAAGTAGGAAGTGGTAATAAAATTCTTGTGCTTCCACTGAACTGACAAGAAATAGTTCAGCTTGCATCTTGCCATCCTAATGTAGTAACACTGGATGTGCCTGTTCTGAATCACATGGCTTTTTTCAGCATGTGTAGTTTGCAGTTTCATGGCTTTTTGACATTTCTCATGTTTTTTCATCCTCCTCTTTACTCTGTAGTGTTTACAGTATTTATAGGAAATGGCTTGATTTAGGAAATGGTTTGATTCTTAAATGGAGGGGAAAATACTGTGGCACCTCACTTCTAAATAAAACATTAAAACATTTAACATTAATATATTAATGCAACATTTAATATATTAAGGCAATTACATTATTTAAAAGCATCCTTTTAGTATTATGCAACTAAATATCATGATCGAGGCAAGGAAAACAGCAAAAGTTCATAGCTTATACTCAAGTTAAAAGTATGTGATGAAATCTCAGAGTTAGTAGAGCGTTTTTCCAGTGCAATAGGCTGTTGTATTCCTAATACAGAAGCAGCTTCATGTGGTAAGTGTTGTAGGTGTGGAGGTGCATCTGTTCCTTCTAACGGTTCTCACAAAAAATAATGGTAATCTTATCACCAGAAGTGTTGGAAAACTGCTGGAGGCACATAAATAGGTATTTGATAGAATTAAACAGAAACTAGAAGTGTCCAAATCCAGTTTTCAGTCTGGTTATTATTAGTGGTTCTTAGAATGTGTTTCCAAATGCCTTGTTTCTGTATTTTCATTGAGTGATTACAGCCATGTCTTATCATTTATATGTCGAAGTTTGTATGGAAAATATTTAAGAAACAGTAAATATTTCCAGTATAACATTGATGAGATCTGAAAAGAAAAATTTGAATTGAATCTGGAGGTTAATCCTATTTTTCATTTGAATTCATATGAGCAACACTTAAGTCATCCTTGGTTTTAAATAACTCTTCATCCTTTAATTCAGCTCGTGCAATTTATACCAAGTAGGAGGAGATCAGGTTTTATGAAGCAAAACATTCCATTTCACTTAAAAGTTCAGATTTGTGTTATTCTGAAATTCTGAAGGAACTATTTTGGTCAAGTTACCAGAACTCAAACAAAAGTTCCTTAACAAGCTGTTGTTTTCTGTGTAAAAATTGTTTTTGTTTGAGAACCAAGTTCTTCTACTGACACATAATAATTGAAATGCAATTAAGAGAGGAAATTATTTCCTTTACTAATAAGTAATTTTTATTAACATGAGTCTGCTGCTATATAAAGTACTTTTTTTTCTTGTTTTTAAAGGTCTTTGTTGCTTACTGAGTGGGTAGGTAGTTCTGGTAGGCTGCTTAAGCTGTTTGCTAACAAAAGTATGTTTGTAAGACTTAATGTACCATGTCACAAGGTTGTTAATTTTCAGAGTATGAAAAATTGACTGAAACTTTGACCATTTCATTGTGCTCCTAACAGAAAACAGTGATTTAAAATTAATTTTATATTAAATTTGAGTATAAGCAGACACAGAAAAACTTGATGTTTAGCAACTCCAATGAGTAGGTGATAGCTGAGAAATGTATAACAGCTAATGCCCATGCATAAGAACTGTTAGAATTTGCACATTTCTGTATCATGACTTTCACCTTTTCTTGTATTGAGGTTCCTGAATCCTTAGCACATTAAATGTTTCAAGTACAGCATCTAAAATACTTATTCATCTCCCTGAACTGGAGGAGGGATATGTCTAAAACTACCATAAAACCGTCAGAGGGGCAAATGAGGAAATAGTTCATATGTAGCCAGGAAACCATTCTTCTACTTAAGCATTTCATTAAATGTATTGAGCAGACATTTCTCTGGTGTCAAGACCTTGATGGTACTTGAGCATCAAAGTATTGATGCTTTTAGAAAGTTACTCTCTTCTTAATAATAATTTGAAGGACTGATCCAGGTCTCTCCTGTGGTTTGAAAATGGAGTTTGGAATTTCTAACCTAACATTATCTAAGTTAGCTTACATGTTGTTAGTTCAGTGCTGTGAGAAAATGAGGGGAGTGAATTGCCGTTTGTTGCGAGAAACCTCTGTATAATTAAACTTAAATTTTGAGCAACTTAACTTGAATTCCTGCGATCCAGATAATGACTTCTTGTAATGTTAGTCATGACCTGAGTTGAGAACTTGCTGAGAATGTTTAGAACTTAATTTTTCATGAGAAACTGCATCAGCTTAGGTTTGTCCTGTTTTGTTCCATCTTTTCATTTTTTGCACACAGATTCTGCATGTGTTCATTATTTCCTTTGTGGTTCTTCAGCAAAATAGACTAATTATGTTTTAAATCTTAGATTTTCAAAACTTTCTTTTGTCTGATTGAAATACAGTTTTAAGTCTTGCTGAATTTCTTACAGCTACCTGTCTTTGGTGTGTAAACTGGGAAGATAATTTACTAGAGGGATATCTAGATATCCAACAAGTTTGGCATGTAGGGAGTAGTTATGTGGGTTCTCCTTTTTCTTTTGAAGTGATGATATACAAGGTGTTTATATCTGGAGCAGGTGGCAGGAATTTCAATATTTTACTCTGAAAGGCGTCTGTGACTCCCTTGCAGAAGGGACTACTTGGTTGTTTTCAGTCTTGATTAGACACTGGAAGAGGAGTTAGCTTTAGAGTAGGGTTACACAGAAACATCAAGAAGAGTAAAACTTACATCTCTTTTTTTTAGCATTTTTTTCCCTAACTAGACTGCGGGGTTAGGAGTGGCAACCTTGGGGTCAAAGATAGTTTAGCTTTTAAATAATTCTGATTTTGTGCTGTTTTGTGTACTAGAACTTGTTTCTTAAATTATGGGTCATAAAACCCTGCAAGATGCTTTGCATCCCATTTTTTTGCACTGTTTATGTGCAGAGGTAGTTAAGATGGTGAAAAAAACACTGGATTTTTCAGGCTATTAAAGTCAAACTTTTGAAAAAATAAAGTAAGTATTAAAATAGTTGATAAATTTTCTTTATTAAACACTGATATAGTAGTTCCAAACAATTAACCTAGAATCGGGATACTTAGTTTTGAGGTGATTATTTTCTGAATATGGACCCTAATTCATAAATTATTGTAGAAAACTACAGGGCAAACTTCAAACAGCATGATTTTGCGTGCAGTTAATAAGAGCACTTTTCAGTATTGTGGGGAAAAAAAATGAAAACCCAAAAACATCATCAGCCTGAAATTTTCAGAAAATGCTTATTAACCACACGTAATACATAACCTAAGAAAAGCTAACAGTTACCCTATGTATAAAGTGTTAAGTGTCATTAATTCCACCGTTACATTCATCCGCATTTTGTTTTCTCTTGTCAATGTGTAAAAGAGCTACTGAATGTGCTGTAACA
The DNA here is from genome assembly GCA_013399895.1 of Serilophus lunatus. Lineage (NCBI taxonomy): Eukaryota > Metazoa > Chordata > Aves > Passeriformes > Eurylaimidae > Serilophus > Serilophus lunatus. The sequence goes on from VXBA01003294.1 coordinate 449,035, forward strand.
CATTGAAGAATATTGATACTAACAGTAATCATGATGTTGAAGCAGAAGAGCAGCCATGTGGTCTGAGGGGAGGACAAGGGGTAGAGATGGGCTGTTACTGGTCTACCCTGAGTGCAACACCATACAAAAGCAAAACTCACAAGGGCTGAAAACAAGAGCACCACAATGCTGTACACTTCAGAAGCGTCTTAAATAGGCCAAAATAACCCACAGAGTACCCTTAATGACCTCCCTCAAACTGCTCTAGTGGTTCCAATTGGAAGAAAGGTTAAGATCAGATTGTTTAAATCTTATTGGTAAATACAAATCAGCTTCTGGATGAACAGGGTGAAGGACATCAGGTAAAATATTAAAATAGATATTAAAGCATTTCTAAAATTAAAATTTGCTGTCTTTGTGTTATTTCTCTTATGAACTCAAGTGTAAGAGGTTATGCAGGAATAATTGTTTTCAAATTCAGAAGCCCTACATTTTGCTTCAGACTTGATGATTAGTTTCTCAGTTCCTAGTATTTTGTTCTGTGACTGTAATGCGTCACATTCAGACCAAGACCCAAGTGCATCTGCCTGTTCCTTCAACCTATTAATGCCTTAAGAAATTTCACATTAACTGTACTTAGTACTCAAACAAAAGCTTGACTTTATATGTAAATACTGGTCTGTGAGACTATTTTTAGTTGGCTGTGCTAAGAAAAGGTTGGAAAATGCTAATAGAGGAAACTGTCTCATAGTAGTATTTTACTAGCAGTGAGTGTTAGAGGAAAAAAAATTCACCCATTAATCAGCTCAGAAACCAGGATCAGAGTTTCAATTTGGGAAATAATTAGCTCAGGTTATCAACAGGAAAGGAAGAGTGCAGAAAGACACTATGCTTTTAACATATCTGTAGGCTTTCAGCAATTGTAAGCAGAGCTGTAACATTCTGTGAAAGCAGGGCCATTTTCTTCTTTTTTGCTCTTCTCTAATCATAGCCTAAGATAGATTAAAATACTGATAGTGCCAATAAAGACATGCAAATAAATCACTCCAAATCTACCTGTCTGAACTGAAATTAACATTAGTTGGAAAATTTAGAATGAACAGGAAAGTATATGCAGGGTAGGACTGATACTGAAACGTTGATTCAGCATACTAATGTAACAAACTTTTAAAATAGAGAAATAAAAATCTCTGCTATCGGTAAATAGTTTTATGCATTAAACTTAGTGTTCCTATTTTCTAGCAGATCTTTGTGGAGCTGCTGAAATCAGTAGTTTGCATGTTTTTGTGAGATGTGTTTAAGTGCGTAATGAAATACTGCAAATAGTCTTCAGAAGCCCATTTTGATGTTATGACCTTTATAAATTAGGGGGTTTTTGTATCAGCTTACTATATTGCTGACAACTAGTCACCGTCAATTTCTCGCAAATAGTAGGCGTTGTAATATTTTTCTAACGTTCATAAGTGAATTTTATAAATGCAGTCTTATTATTTTAAAATAAAATCTTTCCAGTATTGTAATTTCAGATACATCATATAGGAGGAAGCAACAGGAATAGTGTCTGTTGCCATTTCTCCATCTAGTTCTTCTCCTGGAGTTCAGATGTTTCAGTAATGCATGATTTTTAATATATCTTCTTCCTCAGCAGTAGTTGCTGAGATCTGAAAAGGAAAAGAGAATGTGGCTCCTTAATCTTTTAGTATTTTGCATTTCATGGTAATACTGGTTCTTCTCACCATACTTCCCACTGTACCCATTCACAAATAAGATTGACTTAAGTGGACGCAACAGTGCAGATGAAGGAAAGCACAGGAGATCTGGGAGTAGATATATTTTAACTTTGGTTTTACATATTGAGTTCATAATGAGGATTGTAGGAGTGTGATAATGAGGTCTCGTTTTTCGTGTGTTGATATCCGTGTCCTAAGTATTGGAACAAGTTTCTTAAGTAGTCATGATGTCAGCTATTGTTCCCTACCAAGTTGATTTATATTGCCTTGTTCTTTTGTCTGATACTCTGCAGCACACAAGAAAGTTTCAATTTTTCTGTTTGATGCTGATACTTTGGATTGTACAGCACATGCTCTTAGTTTCTGTAGTAATGGATTCTGCTGCAGAAGGCAGTGCCCCACTCTCACTGAGGCCTGATAAGGCTCTGACTTGCAGCAGCCTAAGATGAAACTGGAGGACAGCATTCAGGTATCCGTGTTGGGTTGTAAAAAGCTGTTACCTGTGTAAAAGAGTGAAATGTGTAGGTAAGTTGCTGATGAGTGGAAGAGATACGTGCCTAAAGCTGTTGCAAAATAGCTACATATGAGTTTGAAACTAGAAAGCTATGAACTGTTGCTCAAGCTTGTGCAAGAAATTAGATATGCTCCTGTTGCTGTTCTGTCACTGTTCTATACGGACATGAAATATGTGACTTAAGCTCTTGTGCATTCGCATTTGACATCTGCCGTGGGTTAGCCGAGGCTTGGAAAACTTTTCTGTATTGGCCCAATTAATAAAGGATCGTTTCCTTCCNGACAGCCAGAGGTACCTGAAATACCAGGGGAGCCAGAGCTGCCAGGAGAAGAGAAGGAGGCGAGGTGCAGGCCCCACCCCGTGCTTCCCTCTGTGACTGGGACGGTGCACCGGGATGGGCAGGAGCGCGTGGAGCACATGCCAGCGTGGCGCAGCGGCCGGGAGGACCTGGGGGGTTCCCCAGCTTCTCCTGGGCTCACTGTGCCGGGCGCGGCAGGAATTGTCACGTGGCGCGCCCACCATGCCGGATGCCGGGAATACCAGGAGCGGGCGGTGCGACGGTGGTGCTGGCGCAGTGGTTTTTGTGCGTCTTCCTGTGAGCAGCCGGTGCCGAGCCCAGCCATGAGACTGCGGCAAGCCCCAGGCACGGCACAGGCCGGGCGCCGGGAGAGCCGGGGTGCCCGGGGGTGCTGGAACCAGGACAGGGGGAAGGTTTTAAGGGCGGCGCTGGCAAGGGCCGAGCTGTTCCGGCTGCGGCGACCCCGACGCTGACCGCAGAGGCCCCGGTGTTTCGCCGCAGCCCCAACCCAGTTGGACAGCATCAGAACACCCGACGCCTGGGCTGTGCGGCACCTCCAGCCCAGCGGCAGCCATGGCGGCGGGCGCGGCACCATGAGAGGGGTAGAGGGCGAGGGCAAGGTGGAACTGCCACCGCTGGTGCGGCGGTGGAAGCGGTGGGGTGAGTGCAGTGTCAGGCGGGACACACAGGCGCTCAGCAGCGGCGTCGAGCGAGCCCACTGCGTTCTGTCGGTCGCTGGCTGCCATGCTGGCGGGCACGTGATGGCACCACATCATTTTCACCCGCAGTGGGGCTCTGGAGGCAGAGCTGGGGCAGATCTAGGGGCGGGACAGCACTGAAGAGACCAATGGGGATTCGGCAAGTTGCGAGACTGCCCCTTTTTGGGGTGGACTGGGGGAGGCCGGCAGGGTGGGGATTCTGAGAGAGTCAGAGGACTATATAATCACAGAATTCCCCAGTGTGTAACTCTTTTCGTGTCTGGAGTTCAGTGGGGAAGGGGCTGGTCTCAGTGCCCAGGCTTTCCAACATTCACCATCTTGGAAATGACCACGTGCTCTGCAGGTGGTCTCTCCTCTGATGGCGTGTTCCAAAGGCCAGCCAGCAACAGACAACAGGCGTCTGCCTGCCAGCCATCACCACGTCGTTGCCTCTCACGGTGCTAACGCCCCCCGCCATCTCCCTCAAATCAATTGCACCTTCAGACACTGAAACGGAGAATAATTTTCTCTTTTTGTTTTGTTTATTCCCTGGTGGGGGGGTAGGATTAGTGTGTGTGTGTCTGGTGGGTTGTTTTGGGGTTTTTGAGAAGTGGTTGTTTGGTTTTCTTCTGTAGGTTTTTAGTGTTTTAATGTTTTTAAGTTAATTTTTTCTACCTCATAATAAATTCTTATTTCTTTAATACATCTGTATTCATAATTTATTAACCAATAATTTGTCCACCAAACCTGGGCAACATCCTTCTGCAAAGCTGAATTTGAAGTGTTTTCAAAACTGCTGCTTCATAGGTAAATAAGAAAACAAGTCCATGCATGATCTTTGAACTTACCAGTAATAAGCTTATTTATTTTAGATTTTGTCCAAAGCTTAGGTAAAGTAAGAGATACACAGGAGAAGGATGTAGCTGTCTCAAGTCCGAGTACCCTGTCTAGCTTTTCAAGTTCAGTCATCCTTCAAGAGTGAATACTGTCTTCTCCTTTTTGTTCTTTAGTGACATCTGATTAGTATAGACATCAGCAAAGAAATGCACTTAAGTATCCTGCTAAAGAAAGAGTCATAAAGTTTATCCTGATTCTTCCCCTAGTACAAAATGAAGTCACCTTTATTAGGTGCTGTGTTTCACTGTAAGCTAGACTGGTAATTTTAACAGTATGGGGTCATGGAATCATTTTAGCCTGATTCTGCTGTTAAAGGGCTTTCTTGCCATCCTCATAAAAAGAATTTTCCTTTATCAAGTATTCTTAGAGTAAGTCTGGAGAGGAGATTATTCCCTTAATTTCTGAAACACTTAAAGTTTTTTTGTCTTTTTCAGTTAGAACAGTTCCCTGTTCCTCAATTGTTGTTCAGGTGGATGTCTTTTACAACTTTGATACCTTGGTGGCCCAAACTCAGCCCTCATCTTTCTGTGAGGTATAGAACCAAAATTCCTCAGTATTCCTACCAAAGATTTTATAATGTTGCACAGAACATTTATTTTCTGGATCTTGTACACTACCCTATTTTGTAACACCATGAGTTTTTTAACTTAGCTTGAGAACCATGAAATCTGATTCATCTCTAGAACAGACTGCAGATTGTTACCTGTCCTGTACTTGTACAGTACAATATTTCCTGTAACCAAATAAGCTTTGAACTTCATTGTTCTTCTGTGTACCTAAGTGTTAAATTTATGCAGCTCTTCTGTCAACTTTAGTGTTTCCAGTTCTGCTGCCTTGGGTTTTGGTTTCTTTCCAGAAATAATTTATTGTGCTGCTGGGGTTGCATTTAGTTTCTTAAGTGATTGTGCTTCTTCTAGTACTTTGTAAAGTATGGAGACTGTCTGTGTATAGAAAGGCTCTACATTGAGCGTTATCTCAGTATCCATGAAAGCTGTGATCACTGTCTGCTGAATGCTCATAATTAAAAAGTGTTCTCCCCCATCTAGTCAGTGTTAATGGATAGTCTTCATAATCTTAGTAGAGATCTTGAACTCCCCTTCTCTCAAACCCCTGACCTCAAAAGTTAGTAGTGAACTTAGTTGGGGTGGTTTACTCCTATCTTTCCCTTGAATTATCTAAATATGCAAATTGATTGAAGAATCAAATGCACAGAAAGGTTATAATAAAGTTCTGATCACTGCATAGCCAGGCTGGTGAATCAGGGTGTTCTGAAACATCTAAAGGACGCCTGAAAATTATAGTTCCAATTGCAAATGAGCAGAGCATTGCCTTGTGGGTGCAATACCATGAGAAGGAAAACACTTTCAAAAGTGCTAACACAATATCAAATAACATGAAAGGCTTGTGACTCTACTAGTAAGCTGTTAAGAGTACGTCAGTAAATATTTCTGTAATGCTACTTAAGGAGGGATGATGTATATGGCTAAAGTAAACTTGGTCCCCGGACTAATGCTATGTCTTAAGGTGACTAGAACTAAGCTAGCATATTCAACTTGCAGCTGTACAGTAAATAACCAGTCTCATTTGTATAAACAAGTGGTTTCTAGCAGTAACTCCAAAGTGTTATGAATTTACCTGTAACAACAACTTACTTAGCTTATTTTGATAGTGTATACTTTCATTTAATAGTAATAAGGGGAGTGTCATGGTTTGTAACTGGCAGAATGACACACAGTAGCACTAGGAGTTGAAAATTCTGTGGCAGAATTTTTGCATGGTCTCACGGAAAGCAGTACTGTTCATTGAGAGAGACCTGTTTCAAGCTTCATTTCAGTAGTAAATATCCCTTCAAATTAGTGTAAGCTCCTGGCATCAATAGTAGAAAGTAGAGAGCTGCAACATGGAAGTAGTGAGTGGTTAAACAATTAAAAATTGGCACCAAATACTGATTAATCAGAAGTATTACTCATCACCTCAAAAATTACTGTGCATTAACAGTTTAAAAGAAAAGTGTGGGATAGTCTGTATGCCTCAATCTACCAAATGCAGTCTTTTTAACTTTCTAAAAAAACTTCAGGTTTTTCTTTAGTGAGTTTTCATTACAGTGAAACTCAATTAGGTGATATTAACAGACCATAGTTAATTCCCTATCCGTAGGGAGGAGTAGGTGAAGTGGACAAGTGCCAATGAGACACAGTAACATTCAACAGAGGAACTTCTTGGCACTTTTGAGAGGTTCAGTGAACCTCCTGAAAAAAAGAATAACTCCAGGAGCTGATATGAGTCTAAAGAGCTGCAGAGATTCCTTTAAAAACACATCGTGATTTGGAGAACCTTCTGTTTTTGTAATTGGATGTCTGTTAGCCATTATTGGAACCTCTTGTGGTAATTCTTCTAATATAATTTTCATTGTGCAGGAGCACAAAGATCCTTTTCTCTCTCTGAAAATAGATGAAGCATAAGAAAATGCATTTGTTTTTACTTTAATGCTGTCTACATGCATGGACTTATGGCAGAGGAAACAAAATTCTGCTCTTGAACATACTTATTTTAAAAGGGAGGTGAGGAAGAAGGGGTTTAATATTTAACTGCTAGTATTTAAATGTCTTATATTGATTGATATGAACATAGGCATCAGAAAACTGGGATAGTGGGGAGTAGAGAGAGGAGTCCATCTTTCTACCCTCTCCTTCTCTCCTCCCTTCCTCCTGCCTGATAATCTGAAATAACTTGTGAGGATTTGTGTATTACTGTAAAGTGGCTGGTTTAAGCAAACAAATGCAGCTGAGGCTAATCAGCTGATAGGAACTGCTTCATCTGATGTACAATATTATGCTGGTACTAAAACTTGCCAACATTGTACAGAAGCTGTGCTTTCGGAGGAAGATTAATTGGATTGCTCAAGTTATTCCTTTACTGGCAATAACAAAAGTTTCTTTAAAATCGAATTAAATCTACTTTTTCATGGAGGAAAATTGCGCTCTTGCACATTCCTGTATTTAGCACTGTTATCATCAAGAACTCTTTAATACATATGATACTGCAAGTCATTTTACGTTTCTAAATCTGTTCAGTGTATTTCCTGAAAGATTTTAAGGGAGTGCCAGTGAATCAGCAGTTTTGGTTGACTACACAAGCATGTTTGCTGCAGCAACACTAAATGTTGTCACTTCCAAGCTGTTGGAACTTCCCTTTCAGGACAGAAAACAAAAATTCTTTGTCTGTCTTGGCACCCTTTAGCCGCTCTTGGGCCCATGTTGGAACAGCAGCTGTAAATTGCAGCTTTATTAATAAGTAGTTACAGTTAAGACTGTTTAAAGCTGGACTAAAGCTTTCTGCCCATTCCAGCCCAACTCACTTGATTAATTATAAACAGTGCAGATTGTTTCACTTTGACTAGCACAATCCTTCTTTGCCTGTGTGTTCCAGTTATGTTTCATAACAATCGCTTTAGCTTTGAAAATAGATATTATAATCCTCTGAAGAATGCATCTTTGTGGGGTGTAGGCCTGAGTATCTAATTGGACATGCTCTGAGCAGGAGGCAATACTTCCATCCTAGTCATTCTGGTTCAATGGTTAAAACCACATTTAATATATTGCAGTTAATTCTTCCTTGCTTGTGTCGTGGTGTTTTTTACTTCCCGGCTAAAGAATTCCTCTATCTTGAAACGGTCCTTTTTTTAAAAAAAGGAAGGTTTTTTTGCCTCATTTTGCTGGTTCTCAGACTTTCAGATGTAAACAAAAAAATCTAGTTAAACTGTCTCCTTCAAGTTTTGCTTTATTGTTGCACTGTTCAAAAGTGTAGCATCTCCTTACTTCCATTCTTTTTTCTACCTGCCCCCAAATATGACAAACAAGGTTAAGCAGAAAATATATAGTTCATGTGTTTACTGGTATTAGTGGGTTTGAGGTAATCTGTTAGGTAAACTTGCCAATTTTCAAAAGTATGGAAAAAACTGCATAGATAACAGCTATTTAAACTACAGCTCCCATAATCTAATCAAACAATATGTAGGACTTAAAGTCTGTACAAGTGTGTCTAATCAATCTTCCGAGAATTACTAGGCTAGTTTGTGTTTTGATTCTTGAAAAGAGGCCATCATGCCAGCTAGGCATGTTGTCAACAGATGGAGAGTGTGCAGCTGACAGGACCGCTCTTATGTAGTCTCTGTTGGAATATTCACCTGAGTAGACAGAACCTGGAGTAAAAACGCGCTTCTTTATGTGTTTGGACTTGGTCACGTGAAAAGCAACACTGAAATATATGGATCTGAGACTGGAATTAGGAGCAAACCTTGTGCTATGCTTGTCTGGAAGGGTTTTCTGCCAGCCTTGTAGATTTATATGTCTCAATATAAAATGCTTCAAGAAAAAAATCTTGTGCTTTCTGCCAAGTTTTCCTTGACTACCCTATAGTGTGGGGCAGATTTGAGTCTGGAGTGCTTTTGGATGTAGATGGCCATAGCTTCAAGTTTTCCATCACTTTTATGGCTGCTGGTTTTTTATGGCTGAACTGGATTATATACAGATGTGTGAGAATATGAAGATCTGGTGATGTGGAATGGTCAGGGAACAGCACCTTGCTTACCATCAGGTGGGAGTCTCCCTCCCCTCACTTAGCAAAGGAGTGAAGTCAGCTTTTAGTGTGTTGCAATTCAAAGCAGGTAACAGCAGAATATGGCCATTCTCCTTAAGTCTTATGTCACAGCCCCGTGTGCACATGCCATGATGTCTGCAGGCAATAGCACCAGTGTTTCTCAGCTTTCTCATCATGAATATTTTGGGAATACACCACTAGAAAGGAACCACCTGACTTCAGCAGTGTATAGAGAATGTGAGTCTACAAAATAATTTATTCAGATGACATACATATTAAATGTGTCTTGGCAGTTGCCTGGACTTTTCCTAGTACAGTGTGCGATTAAGGCACAAGTCCTTGCAGAAAGGGCTCTATTGCTTGCACAAAGCACAGATGTGCTGCCATGAAATGAGAGAATTTAGTTACCATAGAAGACTTGAGTTAAAATAGGCTACTAGACTGCTTATTTTATTACATTGTTCTCTAGCTAGTACTTTCTGCAGGTACGTTTTTGTGTTGGCACCAACACTGCACTGGCATCCTTTATCTTGTTTTTTTTTACCCCTCTGGAAAGTGGCAAGAACAAAAGAATGTCCCACAGCTTAATGCACAACCTAGTAGTGGCCAATGGTATTCTGGTTCTGTGTGCAAAACTGGTGATAGTACTTATCTTCAAAGTCCTGAGCATTTTAGAGCGTAGTTGCTTTGTTCTGCTTTCTTCTAATGTGTTAGAAGCAGCCTTTTGTGAGCTGTTTTTCTATCAGTTTCCAGATTTTCCTTCAGGAGCAGGGTAGGTCAGTTTATTGTAGAGACCTGTGCTGTGCTCAAAGTTGTTTTTCTTATCACATGGAGGGTGTTGGCTTTCAGCAAATAAAAGCAGTCTGTTTCTTTCTGCATCAATGGACAATGACAGTGTGGAGATTGTTTTTGTATTGGCAGATTAAGTTCAATTTAATCTTTTTACCTGATGTGTTTGATATTATGTGTAGTTTCAGTTGATTTTTTAATTTTCAAAGAAGAGAAAATTTTCTGGAAGTGGCATTTCTGCAAACTCATAAGTAAACCTGGATAAACTTAAATGTTATGAACAAAGTAGATAATTTCTTTCAAATGACATGTGTCTTTATCATTACAGCATGACTTTGTGGGTTTGCTAGGCTTTAACTAAAACTTCTTTTCTTCTGATGCTTCACAAAGTGCATATACATACAGGGAAAACTAGTTTGGTGAGATTCTACTTAGTGTACACTGGGTACATGGAGAAATCCTGTGCCTGTTCATCTGGGTGGCATATAAAACTACTTTTCATGGTGAGCTGTTTGTTTGGCAGCTGCAGACTAATGGTAAAGCAGCTGAATGTGAAGAAAAGTCTTGTACTTGGACATGGTACTTGAGACAAAGGGGTCTGATTTTTCTCTATGTCAAGTATTAGGCATTCGCTTTTTAAAGCTAAATTAAATTGAACCCAACTACTTCTTGTTAAAAGAGGTACCAAGAAATCCAAGCCAGAACATTAGGCAGGTGTTTGATTTGGTGCTATGTTTTTGGACAGTCTTAACTGGAAATAAATGTGTTCGTAGTTGGTTCCCTATTTTAATCTGTTTGAGAAGTGTGACTTGAGAATAATTTTATTAATATATATTAAAATTTCTAATTCATTGTCATCCTTTCAGCACTAAATGTCATTGTTACTATTTGCATGCTGTATGGAAAACTTTATCCTCACTGAGCAGTGTGTCTTAAATGTAATTATAAAGGCTAAAGGTAAAACTGCTCTGTTTTTAATTGTGTGCCAAGGAAGGAGGTTTCTGTGCCCGGGGACTGAAGCAGAAACAGGGTAAGGGTTACTGTTGGGCTTTGACCAAGAGTAACCTCTGGCCGTGTCTCTTTCCTTTTCGCTATTTCCCTCTAGTGGCCACACACGATACTGACTTGGAGAGATTAAACACATGAACTGCTACCGTTTCAAATGCTTGTACAGAAATAAACTTCTAACGTGAAAGTAATACGGGCTATATGAAAACTTAATTTTCCCATTCCTGAGCAGTTAGAACACAGTGTACTGCTGTTGGAAATGATCTGAATTTTTATCCTTTTAGATATCCAAATGTGTCTTTTGCATGAAACATATAAAGCTCTTAGCATAATCGAAATATGCTTCTGATTTTTTTTTAATGTGGGATCTGGTTTACATGCATATCTTTTTCCTTCTGTATCTAGGACTAGGTCTAAAGTCTGAACATGGGAAGTATTCAGATTCCCTTTAGCATTTTGTTTTATGTCATTTTAGACTTGTTCTTAAGCCAAGAACTAAAATGAGAATTTCAGAATTATGTGATGCTAGTCTTTGTAAAGCAATTAATGTTTTCATTTAACTCTATTTATAAATGTTGGTACTGCCATTGGAATGTTTCATAGAAACAAATGTTTCATAGAATCACTAAGGTTAGAAAATACTTTAAATATCATCATGTCAGCTGTCAACCTAGCACCCACCACCACGTTCACCATCAAACCATGTCTTCAAGTGTCATATCATACATTTTCGAGCACTTCCAGGTATTGTGGGTCCACCACTTCCCTAAGCAGTCTGCTCTAATGCTTTACATCCCTTTCCATGGGAAAAAAAATCCTAATATTTAATCTGAACCTCCTCTGGTGCAGCTTGAGGCATTTCCTATTGTCCTGTCACTTGTTACCTGGCAGAAGAGACTGACACCCATGTCACTGCAACCTCCTTGCAGGCAGTTGTAGAGAGTGATAAGGTCTCCACTGAGCTACCTTTTCCCCAGGATGAGCAGCCTTAACTCCCTCAGCTGCTTCTTGTAGGACTTGTGCTCCAAACCCGTCACCAGCTTCATCTGACTTAAAATCTTGCACGTGTTGCTTTACTGTGTAAGCTGGAGCAGGCAACTCAGGAAAAGTACAAGGGTACTCTACATTAGGTCATGTAGAATAAAAATTAGAAAAGTGAAAGCGTAGCCATAACTCAATCTGGCCACTGCTGTGTAAGATAATATAAAGTAGTTTTACCAAATGCATTAACAACAAAAGGAGGGCCAAGGAAAATCTCAGTCATTTATTGGACACGTGGAGGGAGAACATGGTCACCAAGGATGAGGAAAAAGCTGAGATACTTAATGCCTTCTTTGCCTCAGTCTTTAACAGAAAGACTGAATATCCTCAGGCCGGCCAGGCCCCTAAGCTGGTTGTCCTCGTTTAAAAGGACAGTAAGAAAGCCTATTTAGCAAACGAGAGACGTATAGGAAAAGGCAACAATTTATTATATACGAGATGCTATAAATATGGATGGGTGTATGGATATGGATATTGATGGACTGATATGAACTGATATACTTGTTATTGAAGTGGTGAACCGAAGGGAAAAACCCACAAAATCAACAATCAGTATCCTTGGAAATATTGTCCCTTATGCCCTCTAACAGTTCTGGTGTCCTGGAGGTGCAGGAGCTGCCGTGCTCCTTCCACTCGAGCGCTGAGCCCAGGGACTGAGAGGGACCTGGGTGCTGTTCTGGGCACCCGAGGGGAGAACTTAGAGATAGGAACACACGAACCCAGATCCTCTGGTGGGGGGTCCGCGGTGGCTTTTTTTCCGGGCGGCGCGGCGTCCGCAGGGCGGGGGGAGGGTGTCCTCAGGAATCGCAGGTCGTGCTGGTTTGGTGTTTTGCAGGAGGAAAACCGAGCTGGTCGCAGCGGAGCCTCTCTGTCCACAGCTCCGAGAAGAGAGGCGTCCCAGCCTCCATGTCTTCCCTTCTCTGCACGCCGCTGCCTCCGCTCCGCCCCGTCCGT
>VXBA01003294.1:461636-500608 GCA_013399895.1 Serilophus lunatus
TTTCATCTCCAGCCCCGGCTTGGAGCTCAGCCCCGCCCCCTCCTGAACGGGAGAGAGGGGACGGGAGTTATTTTCTATTTTTCTTTTCAACCCATTACACTGGTGCACAGGAATGGGGAGCAGAATAGAGTCCCTGTAATCCGGGAGGAAGCAGTGGGTGACCTTCTGTGCCACAAGTCTTTGGGACCAGATTCGGCCAAGGGGACTGTGGGAGATGGTGGAAGAGTTTGCAAAGCCACTCCCCATCATTTTTCATCAGTCCTGGTTCATCAGGGAGGTCCCAGATGACTGGATGTTGGTAAGTGTGATGGCTATCCACAAGAAGAGTCAGAAGGAGAACCCAGGAAACTACAGGTCTGTCAGCCTGACCTTGGTGNTTTATGACCAGGTGATCACCCTAATGAATGAGGGTAAGGCTGTGGATTTTGTCTACCTGAACTTACAGTAAAGTCTTTGATACTCTCTCCCACAACATTCTCCTGGAAAAGCTGGCAGCCCATGGCTCGTACAGGTGCACTGTTTGCTGGGATAAAAACTGGTTGGATGGCCCGGTCCAGAGCGTGGTGGTGAATGGAGTTACATCCAACTGGCATTCAATCACCAGTGGAGTTCCCCAGGGATCAGTATTGGGGTCAGTTCTGTTTAATCTCTTTATGGATGATCTGATGAGGGGATTTTGTGCACCCTCGGTAAGTTCACAGACCACACCAAGTTGAATGGTAGTACTGATCTGCTGGAGGGTAGGAAGGCTCTGCAGGTTGGACGTCGGGAAGAATTTCTTCACTGAGAGGATAGTCAAGTATTGGAATGGACTTCCGAGGGAAGTGGTGGAGTCACGATCCCTGAAAGTATTTAAGAAATGACTGGACATGGCACTTTGTGCTGTGGTCTAGTTGTCATGGTGGTGTTTGGTCAAACGTTGGACTCAATGATCATGGAAGACTTTTCCAACTTTGGTGATTCTGTGATTCTTTTCTGCCTGTCATGCAGAACTGTTGAGTTTTTCCTTACAGAATTATCCCTTCAGAAGTTCGATACTCTATATCTAGTGTATTAATCTTTCATTTGAAAGTAAAAGTACCTTTCAAACAGAAATCATTGAATTACTGATTATTTTGTCTATTTTTGTAGACAGAATTATTGCCTAGACTTGTCAAATGGAAACTTTATGTAGTGAAAATGATATGTGATTAGAGGTGGGTGTAAAGCTTCCACTGTTTACAGAATTCTGTAGCTTTTAAACTAGAGTGGACTTTATTTTTAAACAAACATGATTTTGACTCAGTAGAGAGACTGCTTTTATATATCTTCAACTCTGGGTAACTTTGTGAATCTGAAGCTGTATCAGGAACATGACAAAAAGTTGCGTGTCTTGGCAGTCCCTTATTTGGTGTAATCTTTTTTGTTTAATGGGTGGATGCAGTGTGCCTCCCTTGTTTTTGAGGGAAGTTGGTGTTGAAAGGTGATAAAAACAAGGACTAGAGGAAGAAGGAAATAAACAAAAATAGGGAATAACTTCTGAGAGTGAAGAAATTTGTGTTAGATTTAGTAGGGTATGAGATGCAAATCAGGTAGTGTATTTGAAGTGAACTCTTAACTTGTCTCCACTTTTTCTCCAATTACTGTTATGAGAGTGCAGTTTAAACAGCCTGTGTTCTCATGTATTTCCTTTGGGTCTAAGATACCAGCTTTCTTCATCCTACAATGCTTACTGTCTATTATACACTCAGGGGTATGCCAAGCATTTCTATTCGGATGGTTAAATGAATGTTTAAGGTTTTAAGGACTGAGTGGAGGAGAAAAAAAATCTGTTCCTGTATGTAGTAGTGACAAGATAACTGCCAACTGCAGTAGGTGAACAAGTGATTTCATTATCTTTGTGGGTTTTGCAGGAGCATTTGCTTTGGTAGTTTTTCTTCTTATCGATAAGCCTACCGTTACATATGCTCTGTGTTGGCTATAAAGCTTTTTGTAGTTCATTACTTGCCGTGCAAGTGAAAATCTTGCCTACACAAGTACCTTAAATCCTAAGGTTTCTTGGTATGAAAATGTTTATTCTGATTAAGCAAAGTGGAGGCATCTCAAATCCATGTCTAAAACTGGCTCAGACTTGCAACAAGTATCTTTCTGCAAAGGTGAAAAACTCCCAGAAAATCCTTTGCTGTTCAGCGGTTATCTGTCTTTCAAAATCTTCAGCTCAAGATTCTTCAGCATATCAGTGGATGTGGTTTTCCACTTCTACAGAGGTGATTCTAATATAATACTTAACCACCTTAAATACGTTAAAAAATAAACTCAAACCAACAAGTGGAGTAAGAGGCACTAATTGCTTCCCTGCCGTTTTGCAGGATAAGGAAGATATTGCCTAAATACCCGTTAACCGTGTACACGGTGTGTAGTTTAGCCCTCCGTGCTCTGTCCCGCTGTTCGGACGGGTTGGGTTATCCCTGCGTGCCCGGTCCCGGCACGGCGCGGGCTGTCCCTCCACCTAGTGGGCGCTCCATGGGAGCGCCGGTCCTCGGGCTCCTCTTCTGCCTCCCGGCTCGTCTGCCTCAGCCCGTGCTGAAACACGAGTGCTTTCAGTTGGGATCTGAACTGCTCTTACTTTTAAAGGCACAGTTTCAGAAGAACTACCCTTAAATTAAGGTGAGACAGTATGTAATGGAATTTTTTAAAGTCTGTGACTGTTCCCACTAGCTTCCAAAGCATGAAAACAAGTAAGAACACTTCAGTGCATTAGGAGCTCAAGCCAGAACGTCAGTGCTTTTTCTGAGAATGTCTAATAACAGAGTGGAGTTTACTAGTTCTTCTGCAGCAATACAGATCTTACTTGTCCTTCGCCTGACAGATCAGATTCATGGGAGGGACAAATGTTCCCCTTCCCAGGCTTGCTGCAGCCTCATGATCCAGCACTACAAGCCACTTTATTACTAAGGAATACTGAGGGTTACAGTTATTGTCAGCTTGGGTTTCAGTGTTTTTACTCAGTGGAGAATTTTATTTTGTAAAATGTCACTTTCACACAGTAGTTCCCAAGCCCAAGGAGCAGGGTGGTGATGGCATCATGCTGCTCAATGTCATGACTGTACTTCATTCTGTTTTTAGATTTGATAAGTAAGTATAGCAATTACAGTAATCCTAGGACTATATTCCTGTAGTTCTAATTTTTTTTGTCTTATTATAGTTACTTTTCAACTCAGAATTCCTGGATTTTCCTCTTGTGCAGATAATATGTTTATTTACTGTGGAATTGGAACACTTATCACTGCTGGAGGAAAGTTACTCCTACTAGTCTTTCCCTGTTTTTGCAGTTGCAAATGTTGTCATATTAGAAGCTTTTTCCTTTGTGAGTAGTCTTCTGCACTGTGCTTGGGAGGGCTGTAGGCAGGAAAACATCATCCAGTTGTTCTGATCTGGATTGTGAAATTCCTATCTCTGCCTTCCTGCTAACTACCACCTTGTTTTTGAAACCCTGAATTTCCACTGTCAGCAACTTTAGAACAACTGAAAAATCAGACCTACAGTTGTATGATATCTTTAACTTCAGTCCTCAGAAATACATCTTGTACAGCTCTACCTGTAGTTTCTGTGGTATTATTGTCTGCAGCTGTCCACTCATCCTTGACTGGGCTCATCTGAGCACTAAACCTTCTTTCTGAAGCATTTCCAGCAACTGTAAGAGTTATCTTTGGAGCATAGTTGTCTCACAGAGCTTGCCTACTTACTTGCCTCCAAACCTTTCATGGTACCTTCCAGCTCTTTAGTTTTGTGTTATTTCTTTTTTCTATATTCTGTTTTTTCATAAGATATTGTGGCTTCATCTCTTGGATGTTTGAGTGGGATTTTTCACAAAATACTGCAAAGAATGAGATTAGAGACACGGTGTCCTAATATCTGTTTCGCCACCTCCTAGGGTGAGCCATATGCCTTAGAGGGAGGAGCTGGCTGCTGCATGTGTTATGTAAAATAATAAATAATTTATATTGCTAACTGAATAGATCTGCCTTGGTGGACAAATGTACATCGAAGTGCTTCAAAGGCACTAAATTGAGACATAGTCAAAATAATTCCTTGACGACGTGAGAATAATTTGCTTTATTTGATTTTTTTTAAGTGGGAGAGTTTTCCTAGAAGTCTGTGCTTTACTTGGGAGTATTATTTTCCACTCAAGGAAGTTCCTATGTGACGGATCAGCACAAGCAATAACGGAGATCTGCAATATGATTCTGCAAACACTTAGGCTTTTTTAATGAAAGCAGCTTTTCTGACGTACTGCCTTGTTGCTGATACTAGCATCTGCTCCAGTTAAAGGATCACATGAAGCTTTGGAACATGTGGCTCTTTGCTCCTGTCTGTCTTAACAAAAGGATTATTGGATTTCATGCATTGCCTTAGAAATCTGAAGGTGTTGCAATGTACTCTGAAATGCAAATTTTAGTGTGGCTTTGAAGCTGTGATGTATGCATGGAATTTCAAAGAACTGCATCTTTTTACTGAGCATGGCAATTTAGCATTAGTGCTTGATGATACAAATTGATACAATTTCTACAATTAATTTTATTTTAAAGCAGAGACTATTGGTTTCTGTAATACGAACTCCAGTTTTTATCTTGGGAAATTAAAAACTATATAAAAAGAAGAAGGTGATATCTATACTCCTCCATGTAATTGATTGTTTCTGCAGTGAATAGTTAATGATGATCTGCTTTGCAAGACATAAATGCGGCAGCGACCTGCTCTCATTTAGATGTTGCGGTAGTAGAATGGTGGGGCTTTGCATGATTCATGCTTTCTTTGTTTGTGTTAATCTGCTTGCTTGTGTCTGCTGTGAGCAGTTGGCTTGTCTGTGCATCAGTTACAAATGAATACTTATTTGTCGGAAGGACCAGAAAATAAGTATTCTTGATGTAGTTTTATTTTTTTCCTCTTGGGTATTTGAACATAATTGTCTGAGACAGTTTTGTGAACGTAGTCTGTAAATGCACATGCTTTTGGTTGTGTGCTGTTCGGTCTGCTGTTAATGCCTGCTGAATTTGTTTCTTGATTGCAAATAGTTAATTATGTAGCACCTTTTTACTGGAAGTGTTTGCAAGCTGATAGCTGTGTCCAGATGATAACCATGTATGTTGTTTTGCGTGCAATTTGGAAGCATGGATAAAATCTTTAGTGGAATTAATAATCACAAGCATAGATGGCAGACAAATATATTGCTGAAAAGGTGCTTTAAACAAGATTACATACTGATGTGGAAAGAAGTTTTTTTTTCTTTCAGCTTTTATTTTGTGAAATAAAATTACTGAGCATTGACTCTGTACATAACATTGGAAGAAAAAAGATTTAATTCAAATGTAGAATATAAGTCATCATATTTTCTACTACTAAGATGTGGCTTTGATTTAATCTTCAAGTAAAGAAATACAGGAATTTTCACTTCCTGTGCTTAAATCCAGGTTTTGCATAGGTTTTATCTTCCTCACTTAAAGCAGAAAGCAATCAGAAAATGTTTGCTGTTTTAGTTAAAATACTCTAACCTAAATTAAATTGATATTTTGGCTACATTTTAAAATTGATCTTTAAGCTATATTGTGTTGAAGTGAAATTTTATTTTCTTTCCTAGTGTGTACAGCTTGCAAAAAAAATTAAACAAATTTTCACTGTCAAACTGGCTAATAAAAACATATTCAGGGTCAACTTAGTATTTGTAGCATATGCTTAAAAAAACACTGAAGTTACTGGAAAAACAGTGAATTTTTTTTATGTTGGCATTTAAAGAAAATTTTAAAAGACATGCTTCAGAGTGTTGGATGACTCATGTAAATGTTCTTTTCAGGTTTATGCTTATTAATCGCTTTTGAAATAAAACAATTGTATGCCCATTCTCTTACTTGTAACTCAGACATACATGCTTTGCTCCACTCTGTCCAAATCCTTTTTTAACCAACATTTCAAACAACTTTTTGTCCTTTCTCCTTGCTTTAAGTTCATTTGAATCTTAATTTGTAAGCACTCTTCTGCCTTCTCAAAGCCTATGCAGTTTCCAGTTTTTTCCATAAAGTGTACAACAGCCAGAATTTCATCAATTCCTTCTTTTTTGTTTTATACCCTTTGTTTTGTCTCCCCATCTCCCTGACCCATCTGAATTTCTGTGCTACTGCATAATTTCTGTCACAAGTCCTTCACAATGTTGTCACTGTCTGCTTGATCAAACTCATCTACTGATAGTATTACATGTGTTATCCTGAAACGTCTGTTTATTACTTACATTCTCTTTGAGGATTTTTCCTCTGCTTTGCGATGCACAAGTCATTCACATTAACATTTAGGGAAATTTATTTTCCTTCAGTTCCTCAGTATTCAATTATGTTTGATTTGTGAAGAAATTTGTCAAACTCTTTATTTTTAGGTATTTTAGATGTTATTTTAATCAATGTATGGGGTTTTTTTATTATTATTTAATTAGTTATTGTTATTGTCTCCTCTCCTTTAGTGTCTTACTTTGTTGTATGTAGACCTTTGTTCTCAGTAAAAAAATAATTTCAATCTAGTATAAATAATTTTGCTAAAGAAGCCTGGAACAGGAAAAAAACTTGATAGCAGCAATTGTCTCATTTTCTATGGTCTCTATTCTGTTGCTCTTAAAAGGCAAATGGTTCTATTTGTATGATTGGAAGGATTGACTGAAGCTGATTGTCTTGAGACTGAACCATGTTAATCCCCCAATTAATTGTAGAGCAATAGTACAGGTTCTTGAATAGGCTGTATGAAAATTACTTGTTTGGAATTACATAGTCTAAAGTCATGAAACACTGTCCTTTTCTTGAACCCTTAAATATAAGTTGCCTTTTTATTTTATGTGCACATATTTGGTTGTAGGTAACAAATTTTTTTATAAATCACTGTGGTAACAAAAAAATAAATAACTTTATCAAAAAAAATAACCGATGCTGCATCAACATCTTAGTTATGCACACACAATTTGAGTGGTTAAAACCACTGCTGCTTCATGACAAAAAGCAAAATGAGTGGGTTTCAGAGGAAATTACATTAGTCATGAGTTTGTGATTTCTTTTTTATTACAAGCCTCAGCACTCTAGTTTTGTGTGTGGTTTGCTTTTCAGACTGAATCTGGCTATGGATCAGAGTCAAGTCTGCGACGCCATGGCTCCATGGTGTCTCTTGTTTCTGGAGCAAGCGGATACTCTGCAACATCCACCTCTTCGTTCAAGGTGAGTGGATGAGGGTTTCTTGGTGTTGGTGAGGAAACAGCATGCACAACGGGAAAAGAGAGAACATATGGAGACTCATTCACATAATTATAGAAAAAATAAGAAACATTTAGTTCACTCTGTGTCAGTAATTTGTCATATGATAATGAACAGAGGACAGGAAGCTCTCCCATGTCTCTGTCCAGCTGTTCCTCTTAAACTGTAGTGTCATCTTTTAGTAGCAAGAAAATCCAACTTGTGAGCATGTTTATTAATTTAATCTACTTTCCTCACCATAATAGCAGGGGCTCCAAATGAAAACAAACGCTGATTATGTGGCTTAATAAATTTGATATAGTACTGATTAACAGATTATGGGCTTCTTATGTCATTCTTATGAATATTGAATGTATGAACTGGAATGTGCTGTACTTCTGGGGGAGCAGAAGAAGAGCAACCCAAGAACAGGGAGTAAGAATCAGAACAAAGACCTTAAACTAGAGCTGACAGTTTTCAGGCAAATAGGCATAAAGTTGGTAGCATGCAAGATCAAATTTTTAGTAAGCTTTTGTTGACTGCTCTGAAATACCTGAAATTTGTTCATCATAGCTACAGAAATATGTTTGGTGCTTTTTTAACTTATGGCTCAAACTTATTATTGAGTATGTAAAAGCATTTCAGGCTTTTTGTTTCCTTTCTGTTTTCAGAAGGGCCATAGCCTACGTGAGAAGCTTGCGGAAATGGAAACCTTTAGAGACATCTTGTGTAGACAGGTTGATACTTTACAGAAATTCTTTGATGCTTGTGCAGACGCAGTTTCCAAGGATGAACTCCAGAGGGATAAAGGTAACACTGTAACTGAAAACTCTTCCTTCCATAGGACTTAGCTTTCTACCCAGTAAGCCTCTTGATACAGGTACAATAACATTCGGTCATAAAATACATATCTTAAATCTGCTCTTCAATAGAGGCGTCAGTCATACATGTTTCTGCATGAACTATTTTTGCTTCAGAATTCAGATTTGCCTAGAAATCTGTTTGATGTTAACCTGTAACTACAAAAGAAGCGCTGTTTAAGCATTTTACATTATAGAATGTCAACTGCTAACCCTCATGTGTGAATTTAAGTTAGTTTATTACCATCTCTTACCTTTTATTTTGAAAAAAACAGTGGAATACTACTTTTGATAGTACATTATTTAAAAAAGTCAAAGGTGCTGCTGCAAGGAATGCTTTGGATATGTATTAGCTGGAGCTAGGGCACTGAATGCACACTTGAGACTACAGTAGGCTGAGGTGTGGATGTCTGCATATCTAAATTGCTTGTCCCAGAGCACAACTTGTTGTCATATCTATGCACTTCACTGAGACATTTCTATTCATCCCTGTCTTTGTTCTGACAGTCTGAAAATTTTGGTAATAATAAAACACAAAATGAGTGCAATTCCATTTTTTTAAAAGAACTTTCTAGTGTAGAAAACCACATTGCTGCTGAATTGTGGCTCCCTACTTATCCAGTTGAAACACTTAAATTTGTTGTTCTTATTACAGAATCAAGTGCTAAACTTCAACACTTAGCATACGTTAGATTTTGATGGGTTTTGTCATTTTTTCTGGTATGTCTTGGATTAAAAAAAAGGGGGGGAGGGAGGGTGGGTTTATGACTGTTAAAGGAAGAAATTCTGCTTAGCCATGAAGATGCTCTTAATTCTTTCTTGTGGACTAAAAAATTTAAAAAGCTTTCTCTCTCCCATAACACACTCTTTTTCTAATTTAGTGGTAGAGGATGATGAAGATGATTTCCCTACAGTGCGTCCTGATGGAGATTTTGTACATAACAGTAACATCAGTAGGGAAAAATGTAAGTGTGTCCCAATTTTTTCACTGATGAGAGTTAAGATGAAGGGTATAAGTCTGATATAAGAAAGGTATCTGTGCTTTTTCTAAGCAAAAAATGATGAGAATATTTATTTCAGTGTATGTGATAGGAAGTTCATAGTCCTGTTATAATTTTTGCCTGATTCTCTGAGTTATTCTTAATTCACATAAATACTAATGTAAGCTTTTCAAGCCATTGTCACTATAAATTCTGTTGAAACAGCTGCATCATTCAGATATTGGGAACTGAGATTTGTTACTGGTAATTGCAGTTTTTCTTGCAAAAATTCTTTCCTTTTACGTATTTGGTGGAATTTGCAGTGCTGTCCCAGTTAGGTAAATCCGAGTATGGTATTTTCAAGTTCTATGGCTACATAATGATTAAGTCAACACTGTTACTTCCTCTCACTTAGCATAATTTTAATTTTACTGTACTTTTCATTGCTATGACAGAATTCTGATTTTTATTCTTATCATAAATGAGCTAGTTATTGTACTCACTGCATCCATGCAGCAAATGTGAAGAACTCATGCAAGTCTTGCTGGTCTAGAAATCTGATATTTCTGGCCTGTAGGAAGCTGTGTATGCGTTTAAAGTCTATTTGCATTCTTCTTAGGCGTTCTTGGTTTTCCTGACTGAAGTATTTTAGTGTTTACATTCTCTATGTATTGACAATTCAATTAGTCTAAGGTATTTCTTAGGCTTGGTTTATGAAACTTCGAAGTTGCAGTACCTCCAATTTTAAATATGATGGAATCTCCCAGAGTACTCACCAAAAATATTTTTAAACATGTAAACGCTTTTATTGAGGACCTGGAAAATACAGGGCAATATAAGCCTTTTCTGTATCTCCCATTTTCTTTTTAACTGGCTATTGTTCCCATGTATTACATATTTCCATGTTGTATTTTAATGCTCTTTCTGGAGTATAGCCAAAAGCTTTATGAGGGAGGAGGAAAGAAAATGAAAAGAGCTTTCAGGATACTTCCAGAATTCATCAAATGAGTAGATTTTTCTAATAAGTGCCCACTCTACTGAGGATTAATTATAACGCTGATTTCAGAGGTTAAGTAGCGTATAACTCTGAAGTTCTGAACAAATCTTTGTCTTACTGCTTATCACTAAAGATAACCAACCTTGCAATGCTCAACTGTAGGTAAAAGGTTGGTTCCACTATTCCTATTGTGTATATAAAACTGTGCTTTTTTTTAAGGGATGATAAGTCAGATTTCAGAAAACTGAAAGGACCTTCTTTGAAAATGTTAAGTAAGAATTTAATTTTACTGCATGATTCGTTTTGAAGGAGATGTCTTTGTCAAACTTAATTTTTGTAGGATCTGTAGGAGTTTCAGCTTCATTTACCTTTAGAACGTTTTTTCATATTCACATTTTTCTGGTGCATCTGCTATATATAAACATATGCTATGGGGAGTGTCATTAGGAAAGTGTATTTGTAGTATATCTGGTCATCAAGCCTTTGGGAACTTAACAAGCTAGGAAATTGATATATATTGTGGATACCTGTGTATAATTTCACTGACAGTAGATCACTACAGGAAATAATTTCTACAGCCCCTTCCTTTTTGCAGAACTTCTAATTCCAGTTGTTATGATTCCTGTATTCCATTAACTTTACTCTCCATCAATTATTTCTATGAAAATATATACCTCAAATTTAGTTTTTCTGTGTCTCAATTTGATTTCTAAGGGCTAAATTCATTAAATATTTAGTGATTGAGTGCTGCAAAGCTTGATTAGAAAAGAAATATTAGAGCCTCTGTCTTTTAAGGGAATCATAAGTGATGTAGTGGGAAAAGTACATGACTCAGGTTGAGACAGCCATGCCCATGTATTCAGACTAACTGACAATGAAATATCTGTCTTCAGCTTCACCCTTTTCTAAAGTTTAGCTAGGGAGCAGCCCTTAAATTTTGATTTCTCAAATTTCAGGTTCCCTTCTTGAAATTTCTATCCAGTCCTGGAAGGATTGTAACAATCTTCTTAATTGTAGCTGAGAAGTGGTTGCCTGATTTTCTGGGACTATTCCCCACTCAGTGCTCCAGGAAGTGAGGTGTAGGTTCAACTTCTTTATTTAGCTTACTATAAAGAGGAGTGTTTAAGCCTACTGTTCAAACTCCTAGTGAACCAGTATAATGCTCAGTTCATTAGATTTAAACCTGGCCCAAGGGGTTGTGTTCACATTGTCCTTTGCAATTTATTGTCCAGGTGGGAGGAGAAAGTTAAAATTAGTGTAGACATTTGTGTACTACTCTGAAGATTGATGGTTTGGATAGGAAGGCTTTTTCTTTTCTGTGTTCTCTAGGACCTTTAACTGAAGAGCTAGATAAAGTACTGTTAAGGTATTTAGATTTATTGATCACTTTCCAATTTAATAAAATCTGGTAACTAGAAAATGATCATCTGTATAAAACACCAAGGGATGGTGATGTGTATTTACCCATTGGGACCATATATTTGGGAATGGAGAATCTTGATCACAGTGTGTTCCCATTCATCTCCTCAGGAAAGTGAACGTATTCTGATTTAAATTACCTAAGGATAGGAAGAGCAGGTGTAACCTACTTAAAGAACCTCATTGAATGTGGAAGGTGTGTTTTGTACTGGAACTATAAAGAGGGAAATGGCACAAAGGCTGAAGGAAAGAAATTTGATGCAGAACAGATTTATGTTGGATTTTTTTACTTTGAATGGAGAAAGAATATTTGCCAACATAATGCTGTATAACTGGGGTTGTTCTTAGAGGAAAACTGATCATATTGATCCTACTGCTATCCACAGTAGATCAACAACAGTAGGTATCATTAAACTGGTCATGGACACACGTGTTTGTTTTATACTTAGTTTAGTGATGTGAGATGTTAAGTGGGCATAAAATGGCAAAGACAAAGGAACTTCTTTCTACTTGCTGTCTTTAGAATATTTTCCTGTTTCACTAGAATACAAATCTGATCAAACACATGATGTTTGGGACACCTAGGAAGGTGTTACATACAGAATTTTGGAAACAATCTTAGAAACAAGAAGGGAAAACACCTATTTTAACGTATTTTTCTCTAGGAGAGAAGACTTAGAGCTATTCAAGGCTAAAACATGGTATGAAGAATTCTTATATGAAATGTAAGAGAATATAAGTCAGAAATAGAGCATAGATAGGATAATTTAAAAAGAACCACTTTGAAGATGTTGAAATGGAAATTGAAGTGTGAGAAAAATTATCCTGCTTTTTCTCGGTTGACTGCATGCAATTTGATCACCAAAGAGCAGCACAACAATAAGAACATTTTCCTACTAGCCTTTACCTTGAAACATAGATCTGCTGATGCCTGATTTCATTTGGGAAAAACATTAAACTGTAGCTGTCATGAAAAAAGCATAAAAAAAGCAATTTGAAAGATGTTTGGGCTCTCCAGTAGAAAAACTCCTGACAAGTACTTCCAGAGTGCTGAAGCTCATTTGTTCCTCAGGTGAGGGTTGGGGTCATCTTCTGACATGTCTTGGAAGGACATATGTTTCCTTTGTTAGGAACGAATCGAAATACTTGCATCCACTGGAAGGAATCTCTTGAGTGAACACATCTTCAAAGAAACAGCTTTTACATCTTTCTGCAACCCACTCATTTTTGCCTATAATTATAATGGTTGAAAGGAGCCACAGACACTGACTTTAAGCCTGCAAGCTCTGTATCTATCATTGCTATACCAAAAATAATCATTAAAAAACGGCTTAGAATATGTGATGATTTAAACTGTGTGGAAGTGTTAATGAGCTGTGGCTGAGACCTAGAAAGGGGGAAAAACTCTCTCTTTTCCAGGAAATGATGCTGTGTTGTTGTATTTTCCTCACAATCTACCATAAATATTTCTGAAATTATTTATATAGTGTTGTAATTAGTGGCAGTTTCTTCAGCATGTGTATGCGTTTCCTGGTTGAGAGGAAAATCACATCTTGTCAGCATTGTAGCTGTGCTGGTAAGCCTACATACGAACACAGTCTAGACCAACAAGAGAAACTTTTTAGTATAATGGTATCTTTCAGGTGTGAAGTGTTAGGGGTGAAACTCTTGTATAATTTTAATTATTTTCAGTGGAGTCATTACATCACCTCCTTGTCAGCTTATACTGCTTTCAGTCTCAGCCTTCTCTGTTCTCCCTCTGCAGCTGTTGGGGAGGAAGAGCTGCTGTCCTCATCATTATTTCTGAAACAGTTTTTAGTTTCATTTACTTTCCTTTTTTTTTTCTTCCAGCCCCATCATCTTTTAAGGAATGTTATTGATTAACACAAAAAAAGCTGTATTCTACCACAATATGTGCCCTTATTGAGGTACTTCAAGTAGTATGTAGTCTGTAACCGCTTGTTTGAAAAACAGTTTAACTCCTTCTGAAAAGGGGACATGAAAAATCTCCGGAGACTTAAATCACTGAAGGCCATGTGACAACTACTTTCTGTTCCCAAAGTGCAGATCCTGTGCTGTGCTGTTAGAGACTGGCAATTGCATTTCTCTTCGCTAAAAGAACTGAACTGCTTGAAAGCTCTGCTTTGTCCTTGCAGACAGATACTCGACAAATTTACTCAAATATTTATTTGTATTTTTTAAACTATAACAGTGGCATGTTGACCAACGGGTAGATTGGGGAAAAATTATATCAAGCAGAGTAAAAAGTAATTATATTGCCCTGCAGCATAGCAGGACTTATTTTAACTTGCTGTGCTCAGTCAGCTTCAACCTGAGTGTTACTTCTGCTTTCTAATATTTTCTGACATTCATATGGAGTGTTTGATTTGTTATTATGTCAACCTAATTGGCATCTTAACTCAAACAGCCAAGCAGCTGGTGCAGCAAACTTAACATTTTCCCACAAACCTACATACCAGTTTGACATATAATAGGTACTTTTTTTTGTCACACATTTTGAATGACTTGTTTAAATAGCCTTAGCAACAGATGGCCTGGTTGACAGCCTGAAGTAGTTGGGAGCTGCAAAACCCACAGTACTTGGATAATTCAACATATTTGTTACTTTTATCTTGTACCTTTTTACTTCGAGGTTTTAAAATATGTAATTGCATGCTTAAAGAAACCTTGAATATTAGATTTTGAGCTTGATGACGGACGTTTAGAAATTGTTTCTTTCTTAGTGCTGTATGCGGTATGTTTTAAGGTTGCTCTGTGTTAATTAGGCCCCATTTCGAGCTGTCAAACTGCTATTGTTACAAACTATTACCACTCCCTCCACCCACATGATTTGCAGAGTGCAGAGTAATACAGTATTACAAGCAGGCTTGAAATACAGTGAAGCAAGATGAAGCTGCAGGGATGTGTTCCTCCTTTTGAATCTCTTTCCTTATCGTGTGGATAGCTGAACATTATTACCAGTTTTCATTTTTATTTTTGAGTTTACTTTCTAGTTAGTCTATTACCTTCAAATATAAATGCATACATCTAAAGTGCTTGTTTGATTTAAAGGCAGTAATGAGAGAATCATTTATGTGTATTTTTAGTGTTGTTTCCGCATGTGACACCCAAAGGAATCAATGGCATAGATTTTAAAGGAGAAGCTATAACTTTCAAGGCAACTACTGCTGGAATCCTTGCTACACTCTCTCATTGTATTGAACTCATGGTAAAACGTGAAGAAAGCTGGCAGAAAAGGCTAGATAAGGTAAGATGATTTTCCTTTTACTTTTGTTGGGAAAAAAGTTTCTTTCCCCTGAAATTGAAATTTTAAATGACCTGTTAGCTTTTTTTACTTCAGGAACTGCTTTTATTTTTATGTACAACATCTGTTAAGTGCTTTCGTTATTACCTCTGTAAAATGTTAAGGACCTCATCCTGACTAGTCATATAGTAAAACTATTCATCATGGTCTTTCTTTTCCCAGCCCTTACACAGACGGTAATCCTATATCTTTTACATCAATTAAAAATCTGACATTATTTCATAGTAGTAAGTGTATTGCTTGCAGCCTTCGAATGTAGGCATAATTATCCATGCATGCCAAAAGATGTGCAAGTCTCTGAAACATTTTAATGTGATAAGTGATGGTGACAATACTGAGAACATCTAGTTCTAACTTGAAATGTCTCTTCAAGGTACTATTATTTCACTTTACTAGATTGAAGAGATCGTGTTGTACACTATTTTTGTGTGTGTGTGTGTAGTGTTAGAGTATGTGTTATTCTAATGGCAATGGTAGTTCATGCTAAGCCTACTCAACTACTGTTACACCTCTAAAGGAGCAGTGTCTTCTTGCCTGAGATCTGTTGTTCAAGGTATGGCTGGTTGTACTTCAGGCTTTAATTTGTAGAATCCTGCCATCACTGGCTGGTGTGCAGTGCAGCTGTTCTGTTCTTTTTCATTTAACATGTTTCCCTGTGATGTATATCACACTTCAAATCTTACTCCATTTAGTGGTACACTATTCAAAGAAAGAACATATTGAGACAAAATACATTCAAGTGTAAATCCTTGACCTTGTCTCCTGTATTTTCTTCGTCCATATGTCAAAGGCCTGGCCCTGTTGCAACTGTATGGTGACTTCTGTCAACAATTGGTGACCTTTTTTAAAAGTATTGGAAAGCTACTCACAGGCCCCCCCTGCAAAAGCCTTCCTGTGCTGAACAAGGAACTTGAGTTGATTGTACTTTAATTAGAGCATGGACAAAGTGATATTTAGTGTATTTTAGTGCAGAATAATATGTTAATATAAAATTTGAATTTGTTTATATTAGCTATTTGTCACATTTATATTTTCCTGTGGACTAACTTTAAAGCACTTGCATAAGCAAGTAGTTAGCAAATGCAAACTTATATATCACTTTGGGTCTCATGGCACTGATATCTCATACAGCATGAATAAGTACATTTTACAACTTATATTGACCTGTTTTTCTAGAAATTAAAATGGTAAAAGCTCCTGAAACCTTAGAGCTTTTGAGTTGCTCTGCTCTGTTAGATTTGCATGTCTTTTAAAGTCACATTTTGTGATGAAATTTTCTGGAGTATAGAGGACACTCAGGGTAAAGTACCTTATTTCTAATATGAAGTAATTACTTTGTATTTCTCTATTTTGCTAGTCTTTTGGGTTAGAAGATTTTTATTGAATTAAATGACAGCGTTAGGATGGGATTGCCTTAGCTAAGAGTGAAAAAAACTGGTCTCCTCCCACAAACACCACCCTTGCAGTCCCCCAGGAGCAGCACCTGGACACCTACACCCTTGAGGGCAGCAGTTGACTGTATTCAGGCCTCTGCTACTACTACTCCACAGCTCTACATTCTGTAAAAGAGCTCCTTTTGTTTTAATTTAATTTTGTTTTAGTGCCTGAATGTGGCTTTATCAGAATATCTTCTATAATTCTGGGCCTGAGCAAAACCATTGCTTTGCCACATGATAAACAGATGTGGGATGAGAATGGTGTAGATCTTTGTTCTTTTGATTTTTTTGAATAAGTATATAAAGTGCTCTGAAAAGGAAATAAATATGTGAGATGATAAAAACACAGATTCTATTATTAGTTTTATTTCATTACCAAAACAGTCAGATGGCCAGAATATGATTAATACAAAAGCATATAGTGTTTTCTAAAGGTAATTATACTTACAGCTTTTCTTTCTACCTTTTACATTTAGCTCTTAAGGTCTAGAGCTTGACTTTTTATTTTTCCAGTGCACTATATAATATGTTGAATGTATTTTAAAATAGACTTTTCTTAAAATGGTTATACAAGAAAAGGATTTTTGATTTTAGTATTTGGTGTATTTGATTTTATTTGCAGCGAAGTCCTTACGATAATGCTTTTCATGTTGTCTTGACCACAGCAGCATTTTTCTGTTCTGTTTCCTTTGGTCCTACCAATTGTAACTAATAACCAAAGTTATCTTCTGAATGTTAAACGTTACCTTCATAATAATATGTTTAGGTTACTTATTTTGTTCACCTTTGATATTTGAAACTAAAATGTCTCATTAAATTTAACAGAGTTTTAATACTGCTGTGATTTTTGTTGTGCAGTCAGTTTTCCAATTTCTGCCTTATTTAGTGTTATTGCTAAGAGAAGCTGATAGATTTGGAGAGCTGTATTTTGACAATGTGAATTATCACTAATTTGCAGATTGAAGTACTGAAAGTGTCAAGCTTCGGGGTGAGTGGGAGGAGGAGCTGTGTTTTGGGTGGGGTGGGTTTAGTTCGTTTTTCTTTCCAAGTCTGTTAAAATTTCTATACTTTCTCTCAGTGACTTGTACAAGTCAAGTCATACTGAAGCCATGCTTTACGCACCTTCAGGACTCTCCAGTTACTTTCAGAAAAGATAAACATGCAAGATTTTGCGAAACCTGTTAGCAGTTCCCAACTCTCTGTGATAGTTTCAGAAGAGAAAAGCCTAGTCACAGTTACTGGCAATACTACCTTCATCTAAGTGCTGCTTTTTATTTTTCAATGGCAAACTATCCTACTTTTGTTTTACATCAAAGCTATTACTTTTACTGGAAACAAGGAAATGTGTTTCAGAGTGAAAGTTACCAAAAGATTACCAGTTGGTAAACTTAGCTTTTTAGTATTGCTTTGGGGTTTTCAACTGAACCTTTAAATTTCACCTTGGGTTACTGGATGATTGCTTGCCCATATCTACAAGAAATAGTGTGTGGTGTCCAGATGTCACCAGTAAGGTTTAACTTTGTTTCACTTGAAATGATTCTGAAAAGGGACAGAGAAACATCTTCCCTATAGAAGCTGAATTCTGCATGAATTTCTGAAGTGTTTGTAGCATTTCTCACTGGGAGTAACTGGCAGTATGCAGAACTTGCAGAGGAAATACTAGACTTAATCTGATTCTGGCACTATTATTATTTTATTCAAAATATACAATGATATAGACACCATCAGTGGATCTAGTACAGCCTAGCATGTCGAGTCTGTGCATGGAGGACACAAAATGATTCACATTGATCCTAATTATATGTACAAACTTGAAATGTATCTTTACTCATGAGTATATAGCCCCATAAACATCAAGGTAGCTTTTTACTGGTTTTACTTTTCACCCTTTGTTATCCCTGCCCAAGCATCTGCGTCAAGGAGGTTTTTGTAAAATGTTGGATACAAGGGATGACCCTCAATGAACCATGAACAGCTATGCTTAAACTAGAAACCATTTTTTGCTTGCTGATTTGGTTTCTTCTACAAGCCTTAGAAGGTATCCTCAAGGTAGCTAATTCCTCAAGCTTTCAATTATATGTACATGTATATGGGCAAATATAATGTATGCATGCAAATAAATTCAGAAAACCATCAGTTTTGCAACTGCTACTTTGAGAAAAAACTGCCCTGGTCATTCCATTTATTGGCATGTTGAAAATTCATTCTCGCTGCATCAAATGGTCATGTAATTTTACAGGAGACAGAGAAAAGGAGAAGAGCTGAGGAAGCATGCAAAAATGCTTTGACAGAACTGAAGAAAAAGTCCCACTTTGGAGGGCCAGACTATGAGGTACGAATTCTGCTTTTGAATTTTTTTCTAAAACGAACTTCTTCTGGTGGGTGGATCCTGGCTGTACATCAGGTACCCACCAAGGTTTTCTACCACTCCTCTCTTCAACTGGACAGGGAAGGCTTCTGGGTCAAGGTAAGGATAGGGAGAGATCACTTAGCAATTGCTGACACAGGCAAAACAGACCTACTTTGGGGAAATGTAGCGTAATTTATTCCCAATCATATATCAAAAACTTCCCTTACCTCTGCCTTCTTTCTGAGTTTAATTTTGTTTCCGATTTCTGCCTCATCACTCAACTGTGCAGAGGGAAAAGGAATGAGGGCTGTGGTTACTTCATCCCATGTTGTCTCTGCCTCTCTTTCCTCCTCACAGGGAAGACTGCTCACACTCCTCTTCTGCCCCAGTGTGGGATCCCTTCCACAGGACACAGTAGTCCATGAACTTCTGCAACACAAGTGCTTCCCATGTGCTGCAGTTCTTCGTGAACTGCTCCAGTGTGGGTCCCTCCCACTCAGTGCAGTTCTTTAGGAATGGCCTGCTTCAGCATGGGTCCCCCACAGGGTCACCAGTCTTGTCAGAAAACTTGCTCCAGCATGGGTTCCTCTCTCCACCAGGCCACAGGTCCTGCCAGGAACCTGCTCCAGTGTGGACTTCCCTCTGTCTTGACTAATGTCTACAGAGTTGTTTGTCTCACATCTTCTCACTCCACTGTTCTCAGGTTGCAGTTGCACAGGGTTTTTTCCCCCTTCATAAATACATTATCCCATATAAATGATAGAGGAACTACCACTATCACTGATGGGCTCTCCCTTGGCCAGCAGCAGGTCTGTCCTGGAGCCAGGTGGCATTGACTCTGTTGGACATGGGAGAAGCTTCTGGCAGCTTCTCACAGAAGCCACCCCTGTAACCACCCCCCTGGCTACCAACTACTGGCCATGCAAACTCAGTGTAAACTTCCATGTTCTAATTTTGTCCAAAGTGTTTCTTTTAGATATTTCTGTTGATTTTATTTTCTTATACATCTGATACTGCTTACATGCAACAGTGTTGTATTTTCCCTTTTCATTGGTTCAGCTGTAAAGATTTGTAAAGCAAATATGAAAACCCTGACTGCAGAGGCAGTCCTAAAATCTGAAGTTTAACTTGAATGGGTTTTTAATTTGTCACTGCCTTTTGAAATACCATGTTGTCAAATTCCCTTATTTTATGTTCCTTAAATTGTATATTTCTTCAGCATCTTCCTCAGTGAGGAATTTGGTCTGACTCTTAAGATGCTTAAACCACCTTTTGAAAAGTAATCATAGAATGGCTTAGATTAGAAGGGATCTTAGAGATCATTCCCCCTTCATGGTCAGGGACACTTTTTCCACTAGACCAGGTTGCTCACGGCCCCATTCAGCCTGGCCCTGAACCCTTCCACAGATGAGGCATCTGCAATAATAACATGGGATAATGCAGCTATTTGCTATGCAGTTTGCATAGTTCCTAAGAGCTTGACTCTTTCATGTACATTAATCAAACACATTTCTATTTACAAGACACAGCCTGAGAAATAGTACTGTACAGATAAGATACTCGATCTTAGATTATCTTTTGTCACTGAGGCTTGAACTGTAAAATTTAAAAATGGATGGGTAGTTGGTCTTTGTTTACTTGGTTATGAACCCAGCTACTTCTTCCAGGTATCCTTGTTGTAAAGTATGGGGGTTTTAAACTTTGCTGGACCAGGTTGTTTTACAATACAGTAAAGGAGCAAACCTAATTTTATGAAATTACCATTTTAATTAGTAGATTAGCATTTTGAATTGTTTACTTAGTTCTACCTGCTATTTAGTGCTCTTTCCAAGAGTTTTCAGTAGAGATCCCCAGAATTTTGTCTTCTCAATATATCTTATATTTTGAGCAAATGCCTGAAGTTCAGTGCCTAAAGGCACAGAAACATTTGGGAGTCTAACTACACAATTATGTTAATAGGTGTACTTTACTGACACTGTAAACATTTTCAAGAGAAAATATTAATTGAAACCTAAATATGACGTCAAAGCATATTTACACTATTACTCAGTTTCCTGGGGTTTTTTAGTTCTTTATACAACTATACTAAATTTGTAGTTGGGGGGAGTAACTTCCTTTAACAGGTAGTTTTCAGAGGATTTGTAATCCAAGAACGTTGGTGAAAACGTTTGAGGTCTATAGAAGAAATTTGTTTCCATCAGTTACGAATATTTTTTTTAATACATATTTCTAGTAACAAATGGAAGTGGAACTTTCACGTCTCCAGATTTTTTAACTAGTTTTCTTTCTTGTGCTCTAGGAGGGTCCTAATAGTTTGATTAATGAAGAAGAATTCTTTGATGCTGTTGAAGCTGCTCTCGATAGACAGGATAAAATGGAAGAACAGGTATTGATACTTGAAAAACATCTTAATGATGAGTATTTCATGAGAGACTTCTCTGACTTAAACTCAGTCATGAGGTGCATCTCCTGAAACTCTAGATATTTCATTCTGATCAGGGGATGTCGCTTAATATTTTTGTCATTAAAAATTGTTGCTTAATGCTAATTTTGATAAAATGACTTCAGAGGTTGCAGAGAAAAGGATAGTATAAGTGTTAGGCTAATTGAATGTCTTCTCATGCCTGCCTAAGTGTGCTGTATAAAACTTGTCTTTATATGTAACTGCTGTCCTGTTGAAATGAGAATAGCAGATATTACAACTGCCTTTCCAAACCTAATTATTGGTCTAAAATTTCTTTTTACTGTAGCAGTATGTGAAATAGGAAAGACATAGTTCTGTTGGTATTTGGTTTTACTTAAAAATTCTGTAGGCTTTGGCTAATTCTCTAACTCATTTCTTGAATATGCTTCAGTGGTAAGGATCAAAAAGGATAAGATACATGTAAGAAAATATACAGAATATGAGAAAGTATAGCAGTGTGTAAAATGAGGGGGCTAACAAAGTGGTGCATTCTGTGTTGTAAAGATGTTTATGCTAAGGAATATAATGAATAACAATGACATAAGAATTAAGAGACTTTCTAATGGGCATGTAGTTACTAACAGAGCTTACCTACATTGTGGTCTTCTAGTGGAGAGTAAAAATTCTGAGTGACTGTGATAGTACTACGTGGATCCTTAACCTAGAAATACATCTTAAAATTTAGATGAATTCAGTCTTCAGGCCAAATCACTTACTAGAATTCCAGTGGAGTGACTACTTCATGTCTTTCCTTAATTGTTGTAGCCACTGTGTAGATTGAGCATGACTCACTTTGTTTTTTAGTCCACCCAGTAGCAGCTCGCTATAATAATTAAACCCTATGTTGTTCCAGTCCCAAAGTGAAAAGGTTAGATTACACTGGCCAACATCCTTACCTTCTGGAGATGCATATTCTGCTGTGGGGACTCATCGATTTGTACAAACGGTAAGATACTTTATCTGATCTCCTCAGAGTAATGGGCTGGTCTCTGATGTTCCTGTAATATTTTGTATGGGTAGGTGAGATTTTTAGGTGTTTCTAGTAACTTCCAATGGTCTGCTCATTTTCAAATAAAATAGCTGGAATTGAAGGACTTTTTTTTGTCTTGGCTCAAAAAATACTGATTTGAGTATCTCTGGAATACTCTTGATTTGTATTAAGCTCATCAGTCACATGAAGTCACACCCAACTGTCTAACCCCAGTGTTAACCCCAGAAAGATACTTTCGCCCAAATTCATTAAATTGATTTTAAAAAAACAAAAAACAGTATATTGCATCAGGATCAGTTGACAGTTTTTTAGTGTTACTGGAAACACTATACTCCTGTCAGGGCTACACTGGGAGCATAATAAATAACAGGTGCATGAAATCAGCGTTCGCCACTGTGCTTGCTGCTTATGGTGCTTTTGTTTTCCTTTTCTTCATTATCTTGTGCTTGCAAGTTGGTACTGAACGCTCTGTTGTGCCTTTGTTCTGATTACTTGGTTTTTTCTTTGTCTGTCTCTGGTAGCCCTATAGTCGCTCTTCCTCCATGTCTTCCATTGATCTAGTCAGTGCCTCTGATGATGTTCACAGATTCAGCGCCCAGGTACTGTACTCATGTGTCAAGTGGGGGTTGCATATCTTTGCTGTATTTCATCCTCTTCTCTAGAACCTGGGGTTTTTGTTACATCAGTCACTGCTTGCTTTAAACTAGTAAATTGAGACAAAGGAGTTCTCTGTTCCTGTACTAAATGGTTGTCTTTCTTTACATCCAGCTTGCATGCATACCACTTGTGCGGAGGCCCAAATCTTGTGAAACTATTCAATTTAATTTAATAGCTTTAATAAAAATACCTACAGTTTGAAAGTTTCGTATTTCTAGTTTTCATTACAGTAGAATAACACCTGTTTTATGTAGGCTGGAGATGGTCTTTGCTTCAGATTGAATAGTGTTTTTTGCTTTTAAGTCCAAGGTTTGATTTTTGTCAGAAATGTTTGTTTGTAATGACATTAATATGCTAAATCTTATCATTCACTATTAACATTTTTTACCTCTACAACTATAGGCCATAAAGTATGTTGACAAACAAGATTGTGTGTATGACAAATTTTACTAAGGAGTTTATATTCGCTTATCCTTCAGAAAATAAGTCTGACATCCTGAATATGTCAGTGTAGCAATAATGATGAATTCCAGTAGTGTACAAAATTTCTGTAGGTGCTTGCTCTGAGGATCATTAGAGTAGAATTAGGTAGGTGTGTTCACATGTTTGCTTTTTCATCTCAAAAAAAGTTGTTCAGATATGGCACTCATGCTGTTATTTTCTTCTGCCATGGTCCATACAATCTTGATTGTGAATATGGAGCTCCTTTCTGGTATCTGTTATTTTGGAGTTTTTCTAAATTACTAACAAAGACTCCAAACAATCTTTTTTCAACTAGGAATGGATTTTTTTCTGTTTGTTTTGTTAATAAAGCCTGGAATTTTACTACCTACAGATATTACTACTAGCTTCAGAAGCAGGACCAACACTTAGATTTGCCTATTGGACTGGAATCCCAACACCTTTTTGCAGTCAGTTGATTTCTGAACTTTGAACTTAGCGTAAGGGAGAAAGTATCAAATCCTATTGCATAACACTGATAGACTTGTCTGCTGGTATTTCGGTTGGCGAATTAGTTTTTCATGTTTATTTTTGTTTGGGAGGAGGGGATAATAAAGTAAGGCAGTAGGAAGTAATAGAAAGCAAGTTTGATTGCCAAGTTAGGAACAGGTGCTCCGTCACCTTATGGGTACACAGGCAGTTCAGTATAAGAAAACTCACAGTTGCTGAAATAGGCCAGCATCCTCATTTTCACCTCTTTTAGGCCTGTGATAACACTTTCCATGTTCATATGATAAACCTGAATACCAGAGCACTACTGTGACTGCAGAACTAATCATTTAAAAACAAATGAGGTGGACCAAGCCTATCACAATTATGCACATTGTGGTTATTTATCAGCATCAAATGGACTGGAGTCAAGTTGCTCTTTTCAGCTGCCACATGGATTATACTACATGGAAATTAGTGTGGAGTGCCTTCAAAGGCAGTTTCAGGTTAATGGATCCAGTACAGAAAGGATGACGTTCATTTATAGGAAGCTATCCCTGCACACACCCCTATCCCCAAGTGTTTTCCCTAGAAAAATTTTTGCCAAAGCAACGACTTAGACCACTTGCTCTGGAGTTTCATTTCTAGTGAACAAGCAAGTGAAAGACAACAGAGAGCATGATGAGAAAAGCAGCGCATCTTTTCATTCAGGCTGCTCTTGACTTTATTAATGAAAAATTGGCCTGCACGTGTGTAGGTACTTCATTTCCGGGTGAAAAAGGAGTAAGAATCTGTTTAGATTGCACTCCTCTGGATGCTTCCTTCTCTTTTATTGCTATTTCCTTCATCCCACTGCATTTAGCGTAAAGCAAAAAGCAGCAAAAGACAAAAATAAATGTATATTGTATATTTTTCTTAAATAAAGAGGTAGGGGAGAGGAGACACGGGGATCTGAAAGTGTGACAAGTAAATGTTGTGAGCATGGCAAGGATTCCATTCTGGAAGAAATATGATATAAAGCTAATGAGCCTGAATATTTAAATAGCCTGCATTCTTACCTGGTTTGTATTTTACTTTTGCAGTTTCACTGGAAAAGGAAAATAGAAGAACCTTTTTTTTAGGAAACCTGCTAGCGGCTGGCTAGCAACTGGCAATTGGTTTGTCTAAAAGTAGAAACACACATCTTGAGGATGCTTTTTGTTCATTGCAACTCAAAAGCAAAACACCCAGAAAACTAGAATGATAACTTTTAATTCTCTAGGAAGTCTGTAGTTAAATTAAGAAATCCATTGGATGGAAATTCTAGTTAGTCTATGTTGCACTTTGAGGGTTTTGACTTGATTCAATTACCTATTTTCTTCCTGGTCTTAAGTGTGTTGCCTGTTGAGTACATAGTGCAAACAAAATTACTGACTTATATTAAAAGTAAATAACATCTTTCAATTCTATATCATATCACTGTTGTT
Source organism: Serilophus lunatus (assembly GCA_013399895.1). Lineage (NCBI taxonomy): Eukaryota > Metazoa > Chordata > Aves > Passeriformes > Eurylaimidae > Serilophus > Serilophus lunatus. Next base: position 486,753 of record VXBA01003294.1, read on the forward strand.
TAGTTTTGCTTTCTACTTGCTTTACTACTTGCTCAAACATGCATTTCGTATGTTACTTTATTGCACACTAGGCTTCATATTTTTGTAAGTTGTGCAAAAGCACTTTAAGGTGCAGGCTGTTAATTCTGTGATTGTGCACTTCTTAGACTCATCTTTGTGTTGGTGAATTAACTAGCCTTTACTTACAGTATGTTTGCTTTTGAAAAAAAAAAAGAGAAATTTCTAGTAATTAAGGAAAATGGTGTGAACCATGTAGATTTGCTAGCTGTGACAAGTTTTAGTAGTCACCTACCTTTTGGGTGAAAAAAAGTTTTTAGAATATTTTCAATACTTGAAGCATTACACAGCAATAGATACCTTATAATTTTGGTTCCTTTTTTAATTGGGGCATTTGGAAAGGGGGTGGGGAACCAGAGAAACAAAATAATGTAGTCTCTGTAGAATAATAATCTCTGTACCATCATAATCTTTTGAATGTAGGCATTTCTGTTCTTTTTTCCAGCTAGCAACAGTGCAAAGGTGCCATTGAAACTGAGCAGGCATGCTTTGCTCACAACTGTTTTCTTCACTGGTCTTCCACTGCGACTTTTGATATGGATTCACCTTTTAGAACTTGTCAGTCTTCCTTCCCAAGCCCCTGCCTTTCTTCAGCTTTTTAAATACTCTTCAGTGAATGTGTTTAGCGCCTTGTAATTCCATTTAGAGATACCCGAAGTTCCTATATGCTGAAATTTGTTTTAGATAGAAGTAGTGAGATTTGACAATTTGTAGGCACGAAGAAAGGATAGGAAGTACTCACAAAGAGTGAAGATGGAAGTTGAATCAAGATTGGCTTTTGTTTCTAAAGGCCAGCATTATCTGGTTGTTCTTAACCTATAATAGAATGCTCTCTTGTTCAAATTCAGCTCCTGCACAGGAATTGAAGTATTGACTTGTGACTTCAAATGCTGTACAGTATCTGCCCAAAAGGATGGAAAGAATGAATTAAAAATGCCTAATTTTTATTTTTCTTTAAAGGTGGAAGAGATGGTAAAAAACCATATGACATATTCCTTGCAAGATGTAGGAGGAGATGCCAATTGGCAGCTAGTGGTAGAAGAAGGAGAAATGAAGGTAAGCATTTTGGGTTTGTTTAATTCATACAAGATTATATGCTGTGAAGACAGATACTTTCAGTCTGGTGGACTTGGCAATGTTAGGTTTACAGTTGGACTCGAATGCTTTTAAGGGTCTTTTCCAACCTAAATTAATTATTTTATGATTTTCTGGCAACACTATCACTCAGCAAGTTATGCTGTTGAAACTTCGTTCTAAGAATAGCATCATTTATGTTGCGACTTCTGTCCACAAGAGTTGTGGCTTCCAGTATATTTATTTATACAAAATTCTGTGCAATTTTTGAAATAGCTTCATCTTTGGAGATTGCTTTCTCATTCCCTCCTCCTTCAAGTTTGGTATCAAAGCATTGTGTAAGTACAATTAGAGTAACATTAGAGTAATAGTACATTAGAGTAATAAGCTACTGTGTTGGCAGCTCTGCTGTGCTTATGAATCCTTGTCCACAGTGATAAATAAGGTAGCTTGATCATTTCTGAAGTAGAGGTCCTTAAAGTACTGGTATTCCAATGTGAATTGTCATGCCAGAATGTCTGTAATGGTAGTTACCAGAGAACACTGTCATGGCAAATTATTCATGTGATAGTCTTCTAGGGAAATGATTTTTTTTTTGGTTTTGTGGTTTGGGGTTTTTTAACTGATTAAATAATTAAAACATGAACAGTTTTGGTAATTTCTGTTTTACATTTCCTTCTTTGTGTTTGGCTGTAGGTATACAGAAGAGAGGTGGAAGAGAATGGAATAGTTCTAGATCCTTTGAAAGCTACCCATGCTGTTAAAGGGGTAACAGGCCATGAAGTTTGCCACTACTTCTGGAATGTTGATGTTCGTAATGACTGGGAAAGTAAGGAACTGGTTCTTCAACTTCACATGCTTATCAGCAGGGATGTTGTTTATAGCATTCGTCTGATGTCTGCGATTGTTTATTGATGGATTTCTTTTCCCCCTCTCTTCTTTTAGCAACAATTGAGAATTTCCATGTTGTGGAAAATTTAGCGGATAATGCAATCATCATTTACCAGACACATAAGGTAATAACACTTCATCCATATGCATACCTTACTGAGACAGTACGAGGCATGTGTGCTCCAGTACTATTATGAATATTTCATTAACTTACCAACTTAAAATATGGTTCAGGACAACATCTCAGAATAAATTCTCTGTTAAACTGCAACTTCATCAATTTTTCAGACTTGTCCTGAGAATATAATAGATTGTGCTTGTGTCTGATAGAGCTTGTAATTATAAATGCACGCTGTTTTTAATTTCATAGTTATGTCACTACCAGCAAGGCAAGTATCATCTAAAGCAAACAGAAGCAATAAATCAACACTGACAACCAGGAAGAAAACTGGACCACTGTATCAGATTTTTTTTATGCAAAAAGGCAAGCTGCTGTTAACCACTAATGCTTGACATACCACCTCATAGTGCGAGTGTCTATAATAATTGGTACAGTATATGCTCTTGTACCTTCAGTGTTCTCCCCTCAGAATGGATCTGGTATCAGTTTAGAAAAAAATTCATTTAATTACAGTCCAACAACTATGATTAAAGATACTAAAAATGAAGGGGAATGAAATACACAGGTTCACCTTTATTTCCCATATTTTTCTAGATATTAGCATATTCAAATGTTAAAGCAAATATTCTTCTTTGACAATTTTACCAGTAATGTAGATACCTTAAAATTACTCATGATTTTGAGTAAGACACTTGTGTAATCTGTGTTGCGGTGTGGTAAAAGCCAGACTTTTATCCTATGGAGTGTCAGGAAAATACCTTTTCTTGAGGTAAATATTTCTGAAATATTTTCTTACTTTATCAGATATATTGCTTCTGAAACTTTCTCTTGGATAATACCAGTTTGTCATGTTTGTCTTGCTGAAATAGTAGTTTTTTTAAATGATAATTGTTTTAAATATGTCTCTCCTCTCTCTCTCTCTCTCCAGAGACATAAGTAACTGTAGATGCATTCCTATATACTTAACCATTAGTACAGTTTGTAACTTACAAGAATTAACTAAAATGTAAACCTGAGTTTGATGGGAACAGGAGGAGAACTGCTTCTTCCTGTTTTTCTGCTGAAAAATTCAATGCAACTTGACTCTCTGCATTTCAAAGGCCCTGAGGTTTTGCCTTATTTTTTAGAATGAAGCATAGCCATACAACCTGAAATTTCTGTTACCTATTTATAAAAGTCTATCTGTTTTGGTTTTGGAAACGAAATTGCTAACTTGAAGAAACTTTCACTTAATAACATAACTGGTTTGCCTTGCTTGTTTTTTTTTCTTTTAACTAAGGATTGTAAATACTTAATTTTCAAATCTGGAAAAGCTTATATCCAAGTGTTTCTCTGCAGAGGGTGTGGCCAGCTTCCCAAAGGGATGTGCTGTATTTGTCTGCCATCAGAAAGATACCAGCATACAGTGAAAATGATCCAGAAACATGGATTGTATGCAATTTTTCTGTAGAACATGACAGTGCTCCTGTAAGTATTATTTTGATTCTTTTATTTCCCTGTTATTTGGTAATGCATTTGCGATACTAGAATGAGGGAGCTGGGGGGTTTATTCAAAAATGGTTTATTTAGACCAGGTGATACAATGACCTGATGAAAGAATTCTGACCCAGAAGCTGTCTTTTTCTTGCCTTCTCTCAGTTGGCAGGTCTAAGGTGTTCCAACAGAATGGAAGTTACTTTGTGTGGAATCAAATTAATAACTCTTCAGCATTGTCAGATATAAGAGTAGGATGGTATAATTGGAGATATGGTTAAATCTCTGTCTTACCGAGTATTGCCTTGGCTCTAACGGATAATAGCAATGATTATTTGCGAATGGCGGGGGAAAGCAAGCAGCCAATCAATGTGATTGATAAAGCAAGCTCCAACTTTTTTGCCCAGCGTTACATCTTTTATACTTTTTACATAATATATTCATAGCAACAAGGCATAATTGACTACAACTTATAGATCATAATTTGCATGTTCCTCCTACTTGTAATTTCTTTAGCAACGCTTACAATTTCTTTGTCTACTGTTCTCTGTTCCCTACTTGCTACCCATTGCTTCATAGTTGCAGCTGCTGTTCTCTCGTTCTGTTCTCTATCTAGCTACTTATTTTTTCATAGTCGCAAACCACAAGGCTAAGGGACAAGATGACCATTCACTGTTCTATTCAGCATGACTTGCTCTTTGTTCTGTGGCCTTCTCCCCTGATTCCTGCTTACTTTAGCTAGCATGGTGTTTCCCACAACAGTGGCTCCAGGGATCCATGTCCCTGTTCTGTCAACCATTCTTCGACAATTCTCCCCTTTTGTTTTTGTGCCAGCAACACCTGATGACTCACTTTATTAACAGCCCTCATTAAACATTGATATGCTATTCTTATGACGATCAATATCACTATTATAATCATTACCCAATGCAGCCCCTCCTTTAATAAAGTTATCAGCCACAGGGAAAGGCCTCCAAACCAGCTTTGCAGCCAATCATCAAAAGGGTCATGTCCAATTGTAATTTTCTTGGTGTGTTCCCTCATCCATTGTAATTGCCGATGTATCGATTCTCCATGATCACTCAGATTAAAACAACACATTCCTTCAATTTCCTCACACCCATGCCTTTGAGCTAAAAGCAAGAAATCTATTGCAGCTCTATTTTCAACACAGAATGCCTTAAGCTGGTCATATAACCAGCCATTTCTGCCAATACTTCAGAGGTAGCATTTGCTTGCTTGATAGACCAGCACACTAATTGGCTAATTGTTTTCAAAGCCTTTGCTGTACCTATTCCTGAAATTATTGATGCAAATACCCTCAATGTTACAGACCACAATCCTACATTGTCATCACAGTCACTGGGTAATTGGGTTCTGCTACGTTTTTGATGTGCAGATTTTTGCACTATGTTAACCCAGGTTGTGTTTTTTTCAGTGACAACAATGCCAGTTTCCCCAAGTAGCATTGTCCTCCAAAGGCATTTTTCGGGATTCCTGCCCACGCTCGATTACCACAAATGAGATACACGCCAGGTGGCAAAGCTTTAGCTGTTCTATTATTCCATAATCTATTTCTAGCCTAAGTGTTCCATCCATAACAAAGATTTTGCGGAAGGTCGTTCTGTCCACAATAGGGTATCAGACCATAGTCGAGACTAGGTGGTGATACATTGATCCACTGTGACCATTCCTCAGACAGTTCAAAATTAACGTTAATGCCCTCAAACATAAAACATGCCGGTGAAAACCTCTGACTGTTTGCATACCCCACTCCTCGGGACCCCTCTTGAGGATCCCATGGCAAAGTTTTACTCAGATTACCAATCAGTCGGGCTGAACAATTGGCTACCGAGATACCCTGACAATCAACACTGCCTTTCACCCATTGGGTGAATTCTTGTGGGTTCAATGTGGGAAAGCCTACTAAGCATGTTTTAAATGGTTCCGTCACTGACGCCAGACTCAAACAAAAGTCCGTTTGATTGGTCCTGTTGGCCCACGCCACCCAGATGTTCCCCTGGCCTGGCACGGGAATCGTCCAGGTGGACCTCAGGGTCAGGAACAAGCAAAGCAGGCTTAGTCCACCGGCTTGGAATCCACCACGGCCCTGTAGGGGTAAGAACACACATATAACCTCAGCCCACAAAGCGAACCTCCGTGGGACCCTGCCAACTTCCTGTTTTTGGGTCCCGATAGTTCACGTAAAATGGTTTCTGTTTTGTTTCTCCAGCCCACTATGGATGTAGGCTGGAGATGCATTTTGACCCTCAAACACACATAAATGGTTCAAAGTGTACAATGTTTTTGCCAGCTTCTTCTGAGGATCTTGAATGTCCACAAATTTCTGTAGATACAGTTTCACAGTTTGATGGGCTCATTCGACAATCACTTGCCCAGTGGGTGAATGTGGAATGCCAGTCGAATGTCGAATTACCCATGCTTGGCAGAACCTCTTGAGTTTTTGACTGCAATAGGCCGGGCCGTTATCAGTTTTTAATTGCTGAGGCACTCCCATAGCAGCAAAGCAACATGTTAGATGTCTTATTACATGGAGTGCCTTTTCGCCAGCTTGAGCTGTGGCCCACACAAGTTTGCTGAACGTGTCCGCTGTAACATGCACATATTTCAGTCGACTGAACTCAGAAACATCTGAGTCACATCCATCTGCCATATCTCGCATGGGCCTAGCCCTCGAGGGTTTATGCCAACCCCCAAGCCTGGCCCTTGTTGGCTGCAGCTAGGACATGCTCTCGCTGTTCCCCGAGCCTCATCCATGGTGATGTTAAATTGCTTGTGGAGACCACGAGCATTCTGGTGAAACACACTATGTGCTTCCCAAGCCTTGCTGAAGTCACTTAAAGGCACGGTCACCAACACGAGCTGATCAGCCCGTGCATTCCCCTCACCTAAACCTTCAGCCCAGATGTGGCTTCTAATATGAACTATTGCTTATGCAATAGCTGCGCTGCCGTATTGCTGATTGTAGCTGACGCAACAGGTCAAACAACCGTTTGTTTTGCACGTCTTTTATCCGTGCATCCTCAATGGGCTGCACAAGTCCTGCTACATGCAAAGAGTCAGTTACTACATTGATCTCTGTATTGACCCACTGTAAAAAAGCCCAAACTACTGCAGATAATTCCAAGGTTGGTAGGGAGTCCTCTGGGTTTGCCATCAACAGATGGTGCTGCCATTTGCTGTCACATCACCAGGTGGCAGCTGCCCTTCACGATTTTCTCTCTGCATCAGTGTATACTGTAAGGGCACCTTCACTGGGCACCTATTTCCTCTTTGGAACAACCATCCACTTGTGCTGGGTCATCCACTTCAGTACAGGGGCCTTGAGTGACTCCACTCTTAGCTCTACGGCATCTGTAAGCAAGCTGAGCTGAAGTGTTGCTGAATTCTGTAGATACCAATCTAAGTCAGTCTGCTTTATGGGCAAATAAATCACACCTGGCTCCTGCCCTGCTATTTGTCTGATGCGTGTGCACCCCTTTCAAATGAGTTCTGCTAAATTTTCTGATTTTTCTTGGATTGTTGTCCGTGGTTGAATTTGCATAAAGAGCTACTCTAGAACAGTCACCGTGATTCCCCCCTTGTTCTTTTTGTACTCTGTAAGGGCCCCAATAAGATGCAAAGGCCCATTCAAAATAGTCAAGTCAATGGGGGGATCAGGATCCAGGCGGTCTACGCTGCGCTCTCCATGATCAGGGTGGCAAGGTGCTGGATCATAGCTGTTTGTTCCGGTGTAGGAGTCACCAGAGTTGCAGGGTCAGCTCCCTTGAGCAGAGGTCACAACACCTCCAGCTCATCATTTGTGATGCCCACCACTGGTCGGAGCCACTGTAAGTCTCCCAGTAACGTCTGAGCATCATTTAAAATACTGATGTCAGTCTTAATGGCCAGTTTTTGCGGACGAATGTGGCTGTCAGAGATGGTCCAGCCAATGTATTTCCACAGAGGACCGCGCTGAATTTTCTCAGGTGCAATGACCAGTCCCTGTTGTGATAACTTGTGACAAGAAGGATTCCTATTGCGAAGTGAATGGCCTGTTCTGTGCCAGCAGGATATCGTCCATGTAATGATATATGATGACATCAGGCCATGCCCGTCACACTGGCTGAAGAGCAGAATCCACAAAAAGTTGGCATAATGTGGGACTATTTTTCATTCCCTGTGGCAACACTGTCCATTCATAGCGAGCAGCTGGACCTTCTCTATTTATAGCCGGCATTGTGAAGGCAAAACGCTACATATCCTGAGGGTGCAAATGAATAGTAAAAAAGCAGTCCTTCAAGTCCACAATTAACAAGTGCCAGCCTTGAGGGAGCACAGCTGGATTCGGCATGCCTGGCTGAAGAGCTCCCATTGACTGCATTTGTTTGTTTACTGCACACAGGTCGTGAAGCAGTCTATATTTACCAGACTTCTTTTTTATCACAAAGATGGGTGTATTCCACGGACTAGCAGACGGCTGTAAGTGGCCAAGCTGTAGTTGCTCCTGAACCAAAGTCTGTGCATGTTGCAGACTTTCCATTTTCAACAGCCACTGTTCGATCCAGACAGGCTCATCAGTCAGCCAAATCAATTGAATCGGGAAAGCCCACTCAACAGTGACCGCTCCTAAAAAGTTTTATCGTTCATCAGTACTAATCCAAACTGATTCAGCACATCTCGCCCTATTAGGGCATTGACCCCTGACGGGAGGGGCATAACTGTAATCCAAGCAGACGCCGTTCGTTCGGCCATCTATTATCACCTGCAGTTTGCAGGTGCTGCACTGTACCGATGCAGATCCTTCAACACCTTCCACACCCCCCAAGATTGGTCGGAGAGGCCAGTTTCCTGGCCAGTGTGAGTCAGAGACAATTGACAAGTCCACACCAGTGTCCAGCAGCACTTGGAGGGTGAGCTGCTCCTGGCCATGAATTAACACAGCAGTCACTACTTGGCCTTTCGTGCATGAGCACAGTTAAAAGTGCCATACACCCAGTGGAGCCAAAGCCACCAGTCCCACGGTCTCGGGGTGATAATGTCCTCATGCAGGTGGTTATCTGCGGCACTGGCACCAACTGGGTCATTTGGTTGGCTTCCTTTCGCTATGTGCAGTGGAGGAAAGGACGTCTGAGCCACAGTGCTAATCTCACCGCAATAGTCTCTGTCAATGACTCCAGGCAACACAAATAATCCTTTCAATCCACTTGAGGAGCTGCCTAACAGTAATGCTCCTTAGGGCTGTCCGTTTATCAATATCGGCCCTCGTACCTCAGTGGGTATTTTTGTGGGTCGAGAGTCTATCAAGGTAATGTCTATTGCTGATTCCAAGTCCAGGCCGAGGCTCCCTCGGGTGGCGGGTTGCAGACAGCTGGCGGGCTGCAGGCGGTCGGAGCCATGGCTGCTGCTGCAGAAATCTCTGTAACTGGAGCTGCGATTGGTGTCTTGGCGCTGCAGCCCCTCGCGCTCCATCTCCCGTTTCCCAACCTCCTGCAGGCAGCTGTGTTGTGATTGTCTGGCAGTTCTGACACCAGGCCTGGGTCTCAGTACGCTGCCGTCGCATATGTCCCGTTTTGCCGCATCGGAAACAGATATTCTTTCGCTGAGCGAGCTGTCCTCCCGAATTTCGCTGCAGCGGAGCCAAGGCTGCAAACGCCTGAGACTGTGCCTGCACCAGAGCCTTCCCTAAATCCTTAATAGCTTCCACTAACGTTGCCTGCGGGCCGACTGGAACACCACTCACTCTTTCTAACGTAACCTCAACAGGGGCATCTGCGGGGAGTGTCACTAAAATAGCCCTAGTCGCCTGGTTGCAATTTTCTAATACACACTGCCTCAGAAGCGGAGCTTTCATGAATTCTTGCACATCTAATTGATTGATTGCTTCTGTAACCTTATCTACAAAGCTAGCAAATGATTCATCCTTCCCTTGTTTAATGGCCATGTAAGACGGCTGTGGCCGCCCTACTTTAACACGAGCCATAGCATTGCGAACAAGCTTCATGGCCTCTAGGCATACATCCGGACCCAAGTGCATCTGCATGTCAATAGACGCAAACTGTCCTACCCCCATCAGCTGCTCTGTAGTAACACCAAACAGTGGATCATTCTGATGCCATGCAGTATGCTCCTAGGCATCGCAAAGTGCTAACCAGTGACCCTGCCACAGCATCTGCTGTGATTGTGTCATGATCATTCTCATAATAATTTTTATATCTTCCGGCAACAATAGACCACTTCCCCAGTGGAAGTAGTAGTTTGCTTAGTTGGCTCACTATGCAAGCCAGATTCATTTACTGTAGCTCGCAGCTGGGTTAATAACTTCCAATCAACTGGCACATACTCACCATATCTGTTCCCTGCATTATCTGTATGAAATATCACTGGAAATGCTTGATTACCCTGAAAACCATCGGGAAAAATCCCCAAGGCTTCCAGCATTCCACTGTCCCTTGCAGTGGCAGCCTCCTGAGCAATACTGCCCCATGTAATCCCTTTTTTCCAGCGTTTCTCTGCCTTTCCTCCCTTTCTCGCCTCCTCAACTCTGTTCTCTGCCACTTCGTCATCACTCGCCTGTTTTTCTTTAGCTACCGATGCTTTCTCTACCATACCCCTATCCTCCCTGGGGGGAGCCGACGGTTCTAGCCGATCCCCTTTCAAGCTCGAAGGTTCATTGTCACACAGAGGCGAATCTGACGCTAGAAGGTTCGGTCCGGATACCTTTATTGGACAGCCCGTTGCTGGTATCGAAACATACTCCCCCCCCCTAGGGTCAAACTTCCTTCTAATCCCTCAAGTTTATTCAACCAATCAGTGGCTATAGCTGCTCTGCATTTTTCCTCTTTGTAACCTTTCAAGCAATTAATCACGTCTCGCCATGATTTCATCAACTTTTTAGCTACCTTATCATCATCTGTCACTGCATCCCACAGACGGTCCCCAAACTTTCTCCACTCACATATTTCAAACAATAAATCTATGTCCTTAAAGAAACCCTTAGCCTTTGCTACAGCTAACAGATCTGGCAAGTCCTTAACAATAACACCCCGCTTTTCTAAAAAGCGCTGTAAGAGTTTGAGAGCTACCTCTGATTCCATGGTGTATGCACTTTTTAAACCTTTGCAGCCTTTTCCCCTGGGCAGCTCTCCCTCGGACGGCAACTCCAATTACACTGAGCCAAGCATGGATCAGACGCACCGCGACAGCGTCCGTCGATCTTCTGCTCGCCGATCGCTGCTTATCGGTGTTTCTCTGAGCCTGCTATTCCAGTGGTCTTCTGTGGTTCAGGGTATTGCTTCAGTGTCCCAGTCCCTGTTCAGGCGCCACTTGTGAATGGCGGGGGAAAGCAAGCAGCCAATCAATGTGATTGATAAAGCAAGCTCCAACTTTTTTGCCCAGCGTTACATCTTTTATACTTTTTACATAATATATTCATAGCAACAAGGCATAATTGACTACAACTTATAGATCATAATTTGCATGTTCCTCCTACTTGTAATTTCTTTAGCAACGCTTACAATTTCTTTGTCTACTGTTCTCTGTTCCCTACTTGCTACCCATTGCTTCATAGTTGCAGCTGCTGTTCTCTCGTTCTGTTCTCTATCTAGCTACTTATTTTTTCATAGTCGCAAACCACAAGGCTAAGGGACAAGATGACCATTCACTGTTCTATTCAGCATGACTTGCTCTTTGTTCTGTGGCCTTCTCCCCTGATTCCTGCTTACTTTAGCTAGCATGGTGTTTCCCACAACAGTGGCTCCAGGGATCCATGTCCCTGTTCTGTCAACCATTCTTCGACAATTATTTTCTTGAGATTCTTTTATGGATTGCTATGCCATAGCCTGCTTTTGAGGGAAAAGGTAACTGATATTTGTAAATGGTGATTATTCTTGAAATGTCTCTTCACTGACTTGTCACAATAATTGAAACAACCCACTTCTCATTTGTTAAGTAAGCAGAAACCTGAGATTCGGGCATTTCAGTTTAATCCATTCCCTATTCACCTTGTACCTTTTTTTATTCACTTCCTTGTTACATCCATGTAATGCTAGAATGCAGACTCTCAGAAACAGCTTCCGGAGTGTCTTAGTGAATTAAAATGTTCATGGTCAAGTATGCTGAAATAAATTTGGTTTGAGGCTTACAATGTTTCATATTTTTTGGCAGCTGAACAATCGCTGTGTCCGTGCCAAAATAAATATTGCTATGATTTGTCAGACATTAGTAAGCCCACCAGAGGGGAACAAGGAAATAAGCAGGGACAACATCCTGTGCAAGATTACCTATGTAGCTAATGGTAAGTTTAAAATTTTTAAGTATGATATTCATGATAAATGCAAATTCTGGGGATTTGAATACTGGCAAAAAAAATAAAAAAAGCTTGATGCAACTTTCTCTTAAATCTCTATGTGGCCTTACGCTTGTGGTCTTCACATTCAAAAACTCTCAATGTGCCTACATGAATTGGTGAATGGGATCATTTATAGTGTGGTATTCTAGGAGCTCAATCCTGAATACATAACTTTGGGCAGAAATGTCTGCAAGTGGGAGGAGCTGGCATAGCTTTTAGTTTCAGGAATGGTATGTTGTTTTTCTCATATACTGCTGTTTATTTTTTTTTCTCCCCATTCGTCTCATTAGGCTGAAAACCTGCTGATAGCAAAGATAAAGTTCTTACCTTTGGTGCGAAAAAGGAGCAAATACATTTTGTATGAAGATGCTTGCAAGCTGTATAATCTAGTCTACACTTCTTAGTCAATTTTTTTAGCTGGCTAAATCCTTGCTATTGACTGAAAAGTTGTCAAAGCCAAACTGTGTGGTTGCTGTACCCAGTATTTAGCAGTGTGCTACAGTATTGGAAATGCATATGTACTACCTTTTCTCCTGGAGCTACAAACCACTTCAAGAGTAGTTCACCCTGCTTATTACTTTTTAGAAAAAGCTTCACAGTTACTTAAAGAAAATGTTTTCTTTGCTAAATTCTGAGCTATGATTATATAATGACTGCTTTTTCAGCAACATATTTGCCATGTGAATTGAAGTGTGATTTAGAATCAGATCAAATTTTGTTTAAAAGCTTTAAAATAATTTGTAAGGCTTTCGCTATGTATCAATTCTACAGGCAAATGCAGCATTTATTGGCAAGTTGAGATTGACTTAAATTCTCTTTCAAATAAGAAGTTACTCAAGTCTCTTATTTTGTTTCTTGGAAGCCAATAAAGAATGTCCCCATTCATTTGGGCATTCTCCCAAGACTCACAATACATCATGTTCACTGTGTTGTAAATAGTGGGGTCACAGATCTAGACTGGGCTTGAGCATTACCAGTAGAAAGTGCTACAGCACAAGCACAATCTGATGATCCTTATTCTTTCTGGTTGCTTCAGGTAGAGTTGAAGGAATAATGAACTTAAATTTTCTTTTCTAGCCTTTTAGCCTTTAGTGGAGTTGCTTTATTTCAGCATCCTTCTTCCTGTTTACTTGTAGTGAACCCAGGGGGATGGGCACCAGCATCAGTGCTGCGGGCAGTGGCTAAACGAGAATATCCAAAGTTCTTGAAGCGTTTTACATCATACGTGCAAGAGAAAACAGCAGGAAAGCCCATTTTATTCTAGTAGTAGCAGGTATGCATGCTTTTTTTTATTCCTCCATCACCATTTTAAATTTAAGGCCAAACAGAAGTATGCAAGCTAAAAATTTCTTACATGATTGGCATGAATTCAGTGCGTAGTTGTAGTATATGTATGCAATATATACTTTTTGAAACATTCCTGTAATCTGTGTGTATTACTAGCATGAAAAATAAGGGCTGCACAAGTTGGTAAGCATTATTTTTTGTAGACTTTTAATGGTTTATCTTGCAAGTTTTTATATAAATGTCCAATTTATGTAGAAGTATTAAAGGAAGAAGTACTGTTTTCTCTCAATTATCACAGGCATTTTACATTTGTTTTGAAAAAATACATGCTGAAGTTTCTCTAGAGCCTTGTGAGGTTTTTGTATCTTAAATTATTTTAACATTTAGATGATGATGCGACATTAGAAGAGCCCCTAAGTGTTAAGCAAGGCTTAGCTTAATTTTTTTTACTGTAGACTCGTGCTGTTTATCTCATTATGTCTAACTCTTGTGTCAAACCATAGAACTCAATCGATGACATGGATGAGGGTATTGAGTCCTTCATTAGTAAATTTGCGGATGACACTAAGCTGGGAGCTTGTGTCGATCTATTGGAAGGAAGGA
>VXBA01003294.1:501165-533256 GCA_013399895.1 Serilophus lunatus
GTTAGGGCAAGGGTTGGACTAGATGATCTTGGAGGTCTCTTCCAACCTAGCGATTCTGTGAACTCCATATAGCTGTTCTAATTTTACACCATCATTCAGTTACACCTGAAAATGAGTCGTTATCGCTTCTGTGTGCGACAGGCTACCTCTAGTTTTGGGCTCTATTTATGTCAGACTCCAAAAGTCATACTTGCTTCATCCTTTTGTAACAGGTAGCCCTGTAATGATTCACAATTTTATGTTGCTAGAGAACTAGTGTAGGTGAGGTATTAAAAACTCAGCTGTCATGAGGCAATAGTTCACATGTGATCATGGCAGTCCTGATGATATTTAAGGTGTCTAACACACTTTTCAGTGTTGTATTTTTGTCTTTGCTTACCTGCAGCAATTGAAACAAGACTGAGTGAGCATTCCACGTTGGAGAAGTGACCATGCATAGAGCACTCCATGCTGGAACGAAGGATCTACAGTCTTTTTATGGCCCGAGTTCTAGGCTTTGTATACTGAGTGAAGAAGTGTTGCAACACCATGAGGCTGAATATTTAACAGTAGCTCTTTCCTGCTAACTTTTCTTGCTGAATCAGTGTGTAATTATAAATACATGTATTGATAACATGTATATGGCTCTATTTTTATTTGCTTGCATTAGAAGAAGAGCATATACAACTTTGAATCGCCAACATGAGTTACCGCTTTGATTTTGAACAAGTTGCAGAATTTCACTGTCAACCTTCCTAACATTCTTACGCAGTTTTTGTGTATGTCTAAATAGCACAAAAGACAAATGCACATATAGCATTACTGTATGTGCTTTATATGCACAAAAATCTGTGTAATACTTCGGGGATATGCAGGAGGGGATTCAGTAAAACCTAGAGTGACTTGTTGTTAGGTTTTGTTCTGCTTTGTATAATCACAGTTCATTGCTGCTGATTTCTCTAATGAATCATCTTGTTACATAAAATGTCAGTTAATAACTGAGGGCTGTCAATCTTTATGACTTTGCCTTTTCTATTGTCTTACTCTTATGACGATCTTTAGTTCTGAAGGAGTAAGAGTGTGAAAAGCTTTATTTTTTCCAGATATCTTTATATTTCTATTGTATTTTTTAGTTATGTAATATGTGCCGCAGAATTTTTGTTATTGAACATAATCCAGAAATATCCAGAAAGATTCTGTATGAGAAGGCAAGAGACTGCCTGAAACCTGTAAGACATCTGTCCGTGCTATGTGTGGACTGCCTTCTTGAATGATACCCAGGGCTTTCCCAAAGCTGTGAGAAGGTACACTATGATATTTATTGAAGTAATTTGGATTACATAAGACAACATTCCCAGTCTAGAATGAGGATGAGTACATTATTTTCAGATCCTGCATGTGTTTTTCTCATCTTAATAAAGGTATGAGGTTCATTTAGAAAACTGTTTGCCTCTTGCTCAAAAACCCATCAGAGTTATAAGAATGCGTAGTTCTTTCTGGAAAGTTCCCTTTAGCTGCTGTGAAAATTTAAATGTCAGATGTTTGCCTAGCTTTGATTCTGGATAGGCTCATTAGGAGAGGGCTGTGTTGGGCTAGTACTGACTTTGAGGTCTTTTGTCCTTGTCCTTGTAGTTGGAAACTCTTTGGAAACTGCTCAGTGTTTCACTAGCCTGTGTATCCTTGAGGAAAAAAGTTTCAGACTTTTTTTTTTTTTTCAAAAGAAAGCTGAAAGTCTTATTTGATAGAGTGTGCTAGGTGCCTGAAAAGAAATAGAATACAGTAACTTAATGAAGATTTGGTAAATGATTAAATGGGATCTGCACAGAGTTTGAAGACTTCCTCTGTCCATCTTCTCTGTAGAGATGAAACTGTACCCAACACAGGCATGCAGATTTCATGCTCCGTAACTCTTCCCTTTTTATTTGCCTTTCTCTAATGGTGTGCATGAAATATGCCTTATTACAGAGTTATTCTGTTAATTTGAATATGTAGAAAAGTGCCTATATGGTAATGTTAGTAAGGCAAATAAGATGAAAATTTGTACGTGTTTACTATATCACCAGTGAGCATTTTATATATCAACGTTAAAAAAAACAAATCTGATACCTCAAATGTACTTCATCTTTTTACAATCAACCAAGCAGTGGCACATTCCAGCATAGCCACTGATGGGAACTTTAAAAGAAAGAGATCCAAAATATAAAGAGTTTAACTCCTTATTTGCCATTTCTGGTAATTGTTGGAACACGGGCGAGTTTATTAATTTAATTGGATAGCTTTATTTTACAAAGGTATGGAAAGTTTACAAAGCAGTATATAAACTTATATCATTAGTTGCATTTGCACTAAATGTGATGTACTTTTGCGATTTATTCTGTAAATAAAATTACACTACAGATACTATTTGTAAAGAATATGTTTTACTTTTAGATAAAGGCACTGGTACTTCACTGTAGCTAGCCCTGCCCAGAGTTGTAAGAGGCTTTTCAAGGAATTTGGAAGGATTGGCATGACTGAGGAATCAGTATCAATTGGCATTTGGAGAAAAAAACCTCAAGGCGGCAGTAGGCCTCAGATTGTCCTTGTGTGAGTAGCCAGTAGAGCCCATCCCTCTTTTCAGTCTCTGCCACATATCTCTGCTCTGAGTTCATTTCTTGCTGTTAATGGATCAGTAGTGTTTATACAGCTGTGGTGGTCTTTGCAGAAGCAGTCCTGACTAGAATGGTTGTTTTATAACCTGTTTTATAACCAGTTTGAAAGGCTGAAAATGCAGCAATCTTGCATCAGAGATCATTCTCTGAGTATCTTCACCTGGAGAATTTGAATGTTGCCAGACTAGATCTGATGGACATGACTTGATAGAACTTACTGGAAGTAAAGATGAGGTAGTCGTTACTGTCTGAGAGCCTGAACATCTTTGACAAATTCATCTGTGAAAAATGTGATGCACTTTGGAAAAAACCTTCCCTTTTACTTAGCTGGGCTGAGCTGGCTTATCTGAAGTTGTGCAGATTCTCTTTAATCAGATTGTCCACCTGTATTTTTGTCAAGTTGTACAGATAACGCTGTATTTGAATTGCCACTGTTCATTTACAGACTGAAAACATGAATCATATTTTTCAGTACCTTGAGTGTGTAGAGTTGTAACTGTTCTATAATAGCTTTATGATCCTAATGATAAGTTTTAAAAATTAAAAGAAGTTGGCTCTTACATGTTACAATCACAAATTTAAAACCAGTATTTAAAGGTGAAAGGTATTAAAAACTATGAAGAAAAATCCTGGCTTCTTGTTATTTTTAACATTGCAGTGCTTTGGAGAAACCTACTTAAAACATTTTATCTTTTAACCAACTTTTAAATCACTAATGAAGTTGTATACAATATTCTAATGTATGGAAAACATTTAAAAGGAAAGCAGTTTGCTTGTGTTACTGAGGTTACTGGGATGAAAACCTAAATGCCACATTTGTTTATACACTGAGAGAAGTGCATTTTGTGCTGGTGCATCAGAGGGATGTGAAAAGGTGCTTCCATACAGTGTAAGCATAACAGAGAGACTTCAGCTCTTGTCTTCATTTGTACATAATTAACAACTTTCTGGAAGCTTCCATGGAAAAACAGAGATCCAGTACTGAGACATGCCCAAAGGTAAACTTGTGGCTTTTTCCCAAGTAAGAATTTTTAGGAATTAAGTTCCCACAAAGCAAGCTTTCTTAATAGTAGTGATAACTGGTGCCTAATGGATCAATAACAATCCTACTCGTTTTTGTTATGCACTGATTTCTACTTCTTTATATAGTAATCGATAAATTTTTAGAAACCTTACAGGTATGCAACAATGGAAGAGCAGGTAGAAATAACAGAAGGCATTGCTTGAACAGAAACAGAAGTTATCTTAAGCTGCATCAGGCCTCGGTAATAAAATATACTGCAACAAGTAGGGTCCTGAGGTAAGTCCCAACCCTGAAGAATGCAGGTATTTTATCTTGCAAACAGAAATCCCCCAAAGGAGAAAAAAAAAATACGGTCACGGTTCACATTCTTCATCCCATAACTTATGTGCTTAGTTTAAAAACTACCTATTTTCCCATAAAGAGAGGTTGAGCATTTCTGTGTAGCTACAGTTTGACCGTGGATAGTGAAGGGTTATTGAGGTTGTGCCATGCAATTTAACAGTGTGTATTACTAATAGTCTTTAGTCTTCAGCTTTTATAAGCTAACTTTTATAGGAGAAAAAGATACTTCATTAGATTGAAGGGGACACACGTTGAGCATTAGCTGCCTCAAAGTGTCCTCATCTGTAGCCATTGATGCAGTAAACTCTTCTCTGCACACCTGCCTCTTCTGTGCACAGACTACAGGTAGAATAAGGAACCCTGGTACCATGGATTGCTGCAGTTTTCAAGTTTTAAACTACTTCTCCTTACAAAGGAATAATTTTTTTATTACTATTTTGGGTCAATCAACATACCTGTTGTCATCTAAAGCGTAAATATTTCAATTAGGAACTTCGCATTCATTCTCCTTTTGCTTGAGCTGGTCTGCTTAAATTCCGTGTGGGATTTTCCTCTCTATCACCATTCTAGTAATATCCACACTCTGATTTGTTTGCCCCTACAGTTAAGAAAAGCTTGCCATGCAAATTCCTTTCAGACATGATGGGAAGAACTCGTGCTCTTACTGTTTGCCGTGTGCCTCTACTGAGAAGTACCTGCCCTTGGCAAAGCTGGCATGCAGCGTTCAACTCTTCTGATCCACAGGACTTCCTAAATTAGAATTTTGTGGCGTAAGATACGAGCTACAGATTGTACACATCTGTGGCAAGTGATTCCTAAATGCGGCAGGATATGACAACAGCCCTGAGGATTCCCACCTGCCAGGACAACTATGGAGCAACCTGGCAAGTCAAGCTCCTAGGAAGTTATGCCTTGTAGAAGTACGTTAAAGGATTACAACTCAAGAGGCCCAGGATAGTGTGCCAGTACGATCAGAACTGCAGGTGTGTCTGTAGCCTCTAGGAAATTGTTCCAGCCTAGATCATGAGCAGGCACACGGCTGACACCGCACTGCCTCTGCCCTGACGGGAATCACTGCTCCGTCTCCTCCAAGCGAGTGTGCTCTCCCACACCCCACACTACAGCCTGTGACTGTGGTTTTAAGACACTGCACCTGGTTAGCACTGACCCAGTTGTCAAGTGTTGACACACCCCAGAGCTGAAAATGTTGCTGTTAACTTAAAAGGCTTTTTTTGAAGCTTTTTCTGAGTGTGGCCCCTGCCTTTAGTTGTTACATAAAGCACTTGCGGTGCTGAAGGGTGGCAACATTTCTGGAACAGGTTGGTACATTTTAGTATTGCATCAAAGGGTTGTCCCCTGTAAAGAAGTTGAGAAATTTAAATAAGGTCCCTTATCTTTCTTGGGCTTTCCAATCTTTTCTTCAACAGTATTTGAAAGCCCTTAAAACCTAATTCAAATAATACTAGATTACCACTGAACTATTAGGATAACTAACCATTATACTATTGAGAGGTGCTAAAAAAAATCAGTTCGATTAGCAACTGCTGATTTTTTATAAATTTGACAAAAATTGTGAATATTTTTGATAAAAATTCAGCAGAAGTGCACTTGTTTAGAGCTTCGCCAATACTGCTGTTAGCTGTGAGAAGTCCAATAATAAAAAATACCTTATAATTTACTTTCCAACTCCAGTGAAGAAGACGGAACACCATTAAAAGACGTGAAAACCCTTTGCAAATGTTACTAAACTGCCCTCCACTTCTAACTTTGGTTGTATCAGAGTAATTTCCCTATGAGTATCTTGTGTCCCAGGTGTTCCTGTCACATGTGTTATGACAAAGAGGTGAACACTTGCTCTTTTATACTGCAGTTCGTGGGTTTATGCATTAAATGGTATTAACTTCATGTTGGAAGAAAAATTTTGCAAGACTAGGTAGGAAACAAAATGGTGCTCAATGGCAGCACTGGGATGTGGATAGGCAGAGGGATGAATTCCAGTAGGGCCAACATTTTTAGAGTTAGAAAACAGGCTATTTCCTCAGCAAGAAAGCGGCCAATATTAACATCTACTGATTTTTTTTTGATGGTGTTAATTTAAATGGTGGAATTTAACTTTTTTATCATATCCACAAGTGAAGGGACAACACTCAGTAATTGCAACTGCCAAAACTATGTAGTCCTTTATTCCGGTCTCCCTGTTTGGATTTGCCCTCAAAAACTTTTTCAGAAAAACACCCTCTTCTGGAACAATTACAATACTAGTGCCTTAACCGCCCAGATTTTCAATCACATCAGCCTTTTGGGGTCAATCTTCTCCAGGTGCACTAGAGGCTTCAATTGCTCAGCAAAGTTCCTCATGTCATCAGAAACAACGTCCTGCCCCGCTGGTGCAACCACGTTGAGCTCCACCAAGTAGGACAGGGAGAGCGGCTCAATGCTCTCCGTGTTTCCCGGCATCAGGATGCGGAAGATCTTGTACACCACGATCTTCATGATGCCCTTGCGGAACACGTGCCCTTTGGCCACGAACTCGTGGTCCATACGGAAGCCCATCTCCACCAGGAAGTCCGTCAGGTTGTCCGACGTGGCGATGTCCACGCAGTTCCGTACGAGCGCGTGGCGGTTCTTGTCGCCTATCTCGGGCTGTCCCAGGTACCGCAGGTGCCAGGGCATCCCGCTCTTGTCCATGGAGCGCCGCGCGCGCAGCACGAACGGGCTGGCCTGCTGCCCCTTCAGCAGGAACACCATCTCGTGGTCCAGGAAGGTCTCGGGCTCCATGTTGTCGCACAGCCCGCGCAGGCGGTGCAGGAGGCTCTCCAGGCTCTGGTCCAGCACGCTCCCTGCGGACACAGCGCTCCGGTCACCCCCCTCCGTGCCTCGGCCGCCCCCCGCCCTGCCCCTGNGCGGCCCGCCGGGGCCGGCGCTGGCGGCGGGCGGCGGGGGGGCGGGAGCGGCCGGGACGGCGGCAGCGGCCGGGACAGCAGCTCCGCCTGGCGGCCCGGAGGTGCCGCTGGTGCTGCAGGGCGCGGTCGCCCGGGCCCGTCCCACCTCCCGGGGGCGGCGATCCGGGGGTGTCCGGGGGCGGTGATTAGGGAGGGCCCGAGGGCGAGGGGCGAGGAGCAGTGGCCTCGAAGTGAAACACAGGAAGTCCCACCTACACAGGGGAAGAGCTTCTTTGTGTGGAGGGAGGCTGAACAGTGGAACAGCTGCCCAGGGAGGTTGTGGAGTCGTCCTCTCTGGAGACATTCAAAACCTACCTGTGTGAGTTTCTGTGTCACCTGTCCCAGGTGGCCCCTCCTTGGCGGGGGGTTTGGACTAAATGATCTCCAGACGTCCCTTCCGACACTTAACATTTCTGTGATTCTGTATTCCTGCTTTCTTGGTCTAGTTGGCACAAAGCAGGGAGTTGGATGGTAAACCACAATCTTCGAAACCTCACGCTATTGACACATTTTAACAAACGTGAATGCATCTGCATTCGTTAGTTGCAAGTTGCATAACTTCTTTTGTTATTTATCAGTGAAACCCCTATTTCCTCGTTGTATCTCATGCTTCTCGTGCTTGTAACTCCGCATTTCTTCCCTCCGTCTGAGTCAGGGGTCCGTTCCGAGTAGGCAAAGAGTCGGTAATCACGGTCGCCCACTGCCAGAATTATGTTTCCCCCCTGGCCAATCCTGCTCACTTCTCTCCTGGTGGCTCTCATCCAGAGAGACCATTCATCCTGGGATCGTCTTCTGCACTTAATTCCATATAAAAACTCATTCGGAAATATCCCAATCTGTCTCCCACTGCCTGCCATGGAATGCTTTGGAGTACAGCATCAAAGGGGACAAGGCTCCAGGATGTTGTGGGCTGGGCTTCAGCAGTTCAGCAGTTTGGGTTAAAAATTGTTATTGGGTGGAATGCATGCGATCCATCAGTTTGGAAAGGCACAAATCTCACCTGGACACAGCCAGTTCACACTGTTTCTAGGCAGAAAAGCTTCTGTGTTCAAAAAGTAGCAAAAACGCCCAGTATGTACCAGTTAAATTTGCTCCTGTCAGTCCTCAAACTAGAGTTATAAATTCGACCTTTTCCTTAACAGTTTTTGCAAAGAACCTTTCTGCTGCACAGAAAATAAGAGTATGTCTGTCTTTCCTTTATCAGCATCACACAGTGTGGTGCCCCCTGCGTCTCCCAAATAAATGATATAAATTTTCATAAAAGTCAAAGACCTGGAAATGAGAAATGGGAGAAGTATGTGCTCCCGGGGCAGAACTGGTTTGCTTCAGCACTGATGCACTGGAGGTAACTTGGAATGCTGGCGTGCAGGGGTGCCCTGAGGAGAGCAGTGCAATACACAAGGGAAATATGTGTATTTAAATATGAAGGAACCACACCCCAGGGAGCTGCCACAGTAGACCTACATTGAACATACTTCCCAGATGGCAGATAAGAGGCCTGAGTTGAAATAAAGTAAGAAAGTAGTCAACAAAAGGTTTGGGTAATGGTTTAAAAGCTTCCTTGAGCTTCAAGGAGCAAAAAACATGTTCTAGTATTCAGATCAGCTACAGTTAATGTGGTCATAATGCAGTTAGCATGAAAAAAAACTGTATTGAGAAAGGTAGCTTGGAAAAGTAAAAATTAGTAAAAATGCATTTCACAAAGAATATTTTCAGAGGTTCATTTCTTCCTGTGGTGATCAAAATTGTCTATTCTGCCTAGCTTAGGTACATGATAGTATTATTTCAGATGCCTAAAAAAAAAATCTGAGATGACATCAGTTTTCTGTTTTGAAGTGCTAGTTCTTTTAAATTCCACAGCTGCAGCAAACTCAAGTAGTGTTGCCCTACAGTCTGAGAAGCTATGCAATAGTACAATCCAGGAAATAAATGTTGCCCCAAACTGTAGTTGTCTCCTCACCAGCAGTGTAAAAGACAGCAACAATACAGTCCTGCAGCTGCTGAGCTGTTCGTCACTGTGGGCTTGGAGGCTCTGTGTTTCACCTGCTTACCTTAAAGGTATCCTAAAATGAATCTTTTCCTAGTTGTTGGAGGTAAGATGCATCAGACACCGACAGCAGTTGGTCAGACAGATGGAGGAGGTGGGGAGAAACAGAGATAGAAATGGAGGGTAAACATGTTATTCCCAACCACCTACCTAAGTTCTGTTCAGCTCCCTTTAAAACACTTCACAGTATCACAGCATCACCAGGGTTGGAAGAGACCTTAGAGATCGTCAAGTCCAACCTATAATGCAACAGCAACCCATCATCTAAACCATGGCACCAAGTGCCTCACGCAGTTGGAAGACTTTCAAGGTCTTTGAGCCCAATCTGTGACCAAACACCATCTTGTCAACTAGAGCATGGCACTAAGTGCCATGTCCAGTCGTTTCTTGAACATCTCCCAGGATGGTGATTCCACCACTTCCCCAGATAGCCCATTCCAATACTTGACAACCTTTTTAATGAAGAAATTTCCCCTGATATCCAACATTAACCTTCTCTGGTGCAGCTTGAGGCCATTTCCTCTTGTTCTGTCACTTGCTACCTCAGAGAAGAGATTGCCCCCCACCTGACTACAACCTCCTTTCAGGTAGTTGCAGAGTGCAATAAGGTCTCTCCTGGGCTTCCTTTTCTCCAGACTAAACAGCCCTAGCTCCCTCGGCTGTTCCTCCTAAAACTTGTGTTCCAGACCCTTTATCAGCTCCAATGCCTTCTCTGGACTTGCTCCAGTATCTCAATGTCTTTCTTGTAGTCGGGGACAATTATTCCACTCAGTTATGTCATAGAAAATTTATATAACGAGTTCATTACATAATTTGCATTTTTAAAAGATGTCAACAGAATTTAAAGATTAGGATCACTCATTAAGTCATCTTCTGTCTTAACAGGTAACTGAAGGCCTGGGTTGTTTTTAGCTATTTCACCACAAGCCATGATGTGTCAATAGCTGAGGGACTATCGTAAATAAAGGGACTACATAAGCTTACAGCTCAGGAGAGAGAAAACAAAAAAAGCCAGGTAACTGATGACTACCCATCTCAGTTTAATACATGTTATGATTTATTCCTCTCCACCTTGTAAAGCAGGAACATTTTCCAAATGAGATATTTCAACCTGGCGGCTCCCAGACTTGGCCCCATTCCTAAACTGGTATTACCAGAGCAGAAACTAAAGTTGTATCTAGTTTTCTATGCTATGTGACTGTGTTCTCTATATTTTAAATGCCAAATTTAGGGTGCATAATTAAATATTAAAAAAAACTGCTGTGAGAACATTTACATAGTGAGTGTTCAAACCTTTAGACTTACTAACCCCGAAAGAATTTTCATATGGGAAAACTAAGATTATTCCTCAAAAAGTACAAGTCTGTTCAGCCAGAAACTCTGCCAACAGTGGTGTCGCTCTGTGTGCCTGATAGACCTGCCCATTTTTTCACTAATGAAGCATATGTTTAGAGCAAATATTCCCAAACTTTTTAATTTCTGGAGTTGTTAAACTGGACCGGCTCACACAGAGCTACACCAGCTCTCACACAGAAAAGATAGTGAGTGAGCTGGACTACTCTACATCCTGTTACACTAGTACTTGGCTTGTTTCAAATACCTTTTTAAAGAAGTTTTTACCCTTGGCAGCATGGTCGTACCTTTGCACAGGGTATAAAGGAGGATTTGGTTGGGCATGGGGTGTGGGCAAAACACTGATGGAGCAATTAGTGCTGGGCAAAAGAAGGTAGCAATATTGTCCGTTTGTTTTGAGGGTGAAGTAAGATTTTCAAGGTAGCTTTACATGGCAACTGGCTCCTTGGAATATCACTTATAAGCCTGTGGCATACACATACTACAGGATTGCCCTCCTTTTGCTCTTGGAGACCAGAGGTTCATTAAGGGGAAGCAGGAAGCAATTTGGCAAACCATGTTGTGGTACCAGAGCTAGAGCTACAGACCTATGTGCCTAGTCTTGTGCTGAGCATGATAGACTTAAGTCTGGTCCTTCACTCAGTGGTCCTAGGAAAGACTCGTAATTGGCATAATTTTTATGGCAAGGTTAATTTTCTCCTGGTGTTCCAGCTTGTGAAAATCAACTTGTAGAATTCTTCTCCAGAAGAATAAAATGGGTAAGGGAGAAATTATTTACTGTTACTATTATTTGCTGAGATCCTGGGACAGAGTTGTTCTTGATTGGAAATGGTCAAGGCCATGTTGTATGGAGCTTTGAGAAACCTGACCTTATGTTTCTAGTGGTGGTTAAACAAAGAGCAATGTTTTCCATTCTGTACTACTGCTGAGTATGAGCTGCAAAGAGCAAAAAGGAAACAGGGCTGGCTCCTGCTGGTACCCAGGCTCTGTCTGGTGCACTGTGTCCATGCGAGAGGCCCCCAGGAGGATGCCGGGAGAGGAGTACAGCTGCATAATTACATCTCTTCACTGTGTGCTATCAGGCCACAGGATGGGAAGGAAGAGCCCTGAAACATGGCAGGTCCATCATGCTGATGCTTTTTTAGCTTGCATGCTTGGCAGCATGAGGTTACAGTTGGAATTGATGATCTTAAAGGTCTGCTCCAGGACTAAAGGACTTTGTGGTTCTCTGGTCTAGTGGAAGGTTCCTGCCCATGGCACAGGGGTTGGAACATCTTTGAAGTCTCTTCCAATGCAGACGTCTCCCCTGTCCTGCTGGGGTGGAGGTGAGCAACAGCTGGGTTAACCCACCACGTTTTTCTAGATAGCTTGAATCCTAGTGGGAACGAAAGGGGAAGAACTTAGCAAAGCTGGAGCTAAACTCCCTAGTGTCCTCTAAAAGCAGGCTGAACATAAACTAAGAGTGAAAGATGGGTCATTAGGTAATTTGCAAAAGGCCTGGAGCATTGTAGAGATCGGGTTAGCTTTGGGGGCAGGGCTTCTCTCTCCTGCAGGCTGGTAAGCAAGGTGAGGCTGAGGCCAGCCGTCATCTCTGGGCAGAAAGAGAAGGTATGGCATTGCCAGTGCTAGGAGTGCACAGCACTGCCATTGCTTTGTGTATAACGCAAGGTGGACCTGAGAGGAATACAAGCTTCTCTTGAGGCAACAGAGAGGATGCCAAAACATCATTTTGTTTCAGCAGGTGGCCTCGTGCAGTGTAAACCTTCCCCAACTAAAGCCAAAGGGAAAGAGGACACAACCTCAAAAATGGGAAGCTGTGGAGGTATGGAGATGATAATGTACCCATAAAACTTTCCCAAAAGGCAGCTGGAGAGAGGACAGACCACAGCAGTATTCACCTTATGAGCACAGGTCATGCCAAGGATGAGAATTGTCTGTGCAGACACACCCAGGGCCTGGATATGCTTGCACACTCCTATGAGAAAGCAAGTGGTGTCCCAGCCATGCTCTCTTCTGGGAGCTGGTGTGTCTGCCCAGGAACACCTGTGCCAGGGCCGGTGCTGATAGAGCCCCATCCCATCACCAAGGCAGCAACCATTACACCAAGCTCTTGGGATCACAGCTGTGCTCAGAATGCTGGTGTGCATCCCTGCGCTGTGTGTGCAGGAGCCACTTGTTCCATCAGGAAGATTCAGCAATGCACAGTTCACTGATGGGGCCTTACACCAGTTGAGGGAAATCAACAACTGTGTGGTTAGAGGCAGCTGGAGCTGCAGCACTTGCAAGCCTCACAGTTCCAAAACTTCCATGCCAGGCACGCAGCAGGAAGGGGACTGGTGTGTCAGCAGAGGATTTTAAATACCAGTACATTGCGGACACAGAGAAGAAAGGAGGCGATTTAGATAAAGAGAGAAGGAAAGTGCTACCAAACACGCAATTTTTACTGTTTTTTTTTTTTCCCCTGGGGTTTTAAAATATTTGAAAAACTGTACCAATTGTAATAGTTCAGCATTTAAGTCACAGCACCTGCAGAAATTTGATTCCAGACAGCTGGTTTGGTTTTGCCAAAGATGCAACACAAAGACTGTGAGACTGTTTCTTGTACTCAAATTGCACACAAATTTGATGTTGAAATACTCTTCTGTGGTTTGTGCAGGGGAATGAGAGTGCTTCAGTTCCCTAAACTTGCTGACACATTTGAAATGGTAACCTCAGCTTCTAGTATAAAATCTGTAATGCTTCAGACACTGAAAAAGCACATCCAATTGCAGACTGATGGATATGACCAAGATCAACTATGGCAGCTGAACCGCAGGTGAGGAAAAAAGGGAAAAAATAGGCCCAAGCAGGAGGCATCTCCAATGCTGCAGTAAGTTAGTTCTTCTCCTTGGGCAAACCGCCTAATTCAACTCTGAGAAGAACAAAACAGTGCAAACAGGCTTCTGCAAACAAGGTGAGAAGTTCTGATGTCACAGCCCTGCTGTGTTTAGCACTGCTCAGCAGTCACATCTCCCTTAACCCTCCTAATTTAGGTGGTCTGCAGTTAGTCGCTAAATCATGAAGCTTAAAATATCACAAGTAAGCCAATGTGCTTTCCACGGTTTTACTGACACTGAAAAAGGAGTCCTGTACCAAAATGTACACAATTTAGCAATAATACAAAAAATTAATTCTGCAAGACAGAATGTCAGTTAAATCCACCAAAATGAACACTGAACCACCATTTATTGCCAGAACAGTGTTACTTTAAATAAGATCACTGGATGAACATAGAAGCAAAGTATTTCCAACTTTCCTTAAATAAAAATAGTAGCTATTAGCAACAATACTGCAGGAAGATAAACATTCATAGTATTTGATATTTACATGCCATCATAACATATCTAGCATGTAGTATGGCTTCATGCTTGCACATTAGCTTTATGAGCTCATTACAATGGATATTAATGTGTTGATGTACTACAAAGCAACCCATGATTTATATCAAATTTGCACATTAGAAGAGCACCTCTGCTAGTCACCCCTTTAGGAATGATGCTGCAGGAAACCCAGTCCAATCCACTGATTCGCCCCATGAAACTCTTAACAAAAAAGCCCAAACCAACCAATCAAAAAAACAATAAACCCCAAGTATACTAGTAATTTTCCTTCTGTGATTAACTAGGCAGGGCAATGCATTTAGCAATATTCCCTAAGATGAATCAAAACAGAATAAACCTGGGTTTGCTCTATTACAGTAAGAACACCTGAGACTGCTTCACTGGTCAAAGTACAGTATTTTATTAAAAAAACCTGTTTGTTACATTAACATGTCATTTCATTGAATTTCTTCAATTAGTACTTTTCACTGAAAAAAGGGTAAGATTTCTTCTTAAAATAAATATCCCCCATCAAAAAGAAAGTTTAAAAGGGACTTAAAACATAATAAAAAACTACCTTTTTTTTTTTTATAAGAACAGTGTGATTTTCTGGCTTCATTTTACCTCTGCTTAAATAGTGAATAAACACCTATTCCTGTGGAGTAAGTGTCAAACACTTTATAAAAAAATCCCCAACATAAGGTACACAATGTGTTTGTGTATTCCTAAGAGACTTCTTTTAAACTAAATGTAAACATCAGTTCTTGACTTATTGTTTGAATGCACTCCTATCAAACAAAGTTTGAGAAACTGCATTTACTTAAATACCTGTCTGACAGGTAACTGTTTTTGGAGTTACCAGTTTCATTTTTCTACCTGAACAAAATAACAAAATCACTGAAGACACTGGTTTTGCCTACTTCAGTACAAATTATACTTAATGATTCGAAACTTTACAGATCACAAGTTTTACATAAAGGAGTAACCTAAATTGTGGAGTTAAAACATTGAACACTGCTTAGCTGAAGCAGCAGCAAATTAAGTATATATATATATAGAGAGAGAGACAGATTTCTAGAAAACTAATATTCAATCAAACTGTCTGATAGCCAAAGACATGTTTCACATGTGAACAAAATCAAAATTGGGAGTTCATAGACAGTGATTAGGCTTATCATCACTTTAGAAAACATGCTTGTCTAACCAGAAAATAAAGTAGCAAGGGCCAGTGCATTCAAGGCAAGACTAAACCAACTTTTTTTGGTTTGTTGTTTTGAACATCCAAAATAACTTGCATCACTTTTCAGCTTAGTAATTACCTGGTCCTTGGTAGGTAAAATAATCTCAAACTGTAAAAACATAAGACTGACCCCTTAGAAAATAATGTGTTAAAGTAAGAATTCCAAAGCCATGCTCAAGACATCTGACAGGATTCCTTTCATGAAGTCATGTCTAAGAACTGAAGAAGGTCAGAGATGTAAATAGTCTCACACAAATCTGTTGATCTCTTATTTTATCTTACATGGACATCATTGTGTTGAAAGTGATCTTCCTTCTAAACTTCACATATTTTGGTTGTTTTTCCCTGTGCACCTGTTTAGTTACTAGAACAATTCTTCATTTCAAAGCCATTTTAAAGTATTCAAGCTGCCTTCTTAGTGCAGGTTCCTTGAAGATCCTGTAGATTTATTTTTGACCTAATAAACAGGAAGATAACTACATTAGACAAAAAACTGCTCTCATGTATTGCAATTATTTGTGTAATAACTACTGAATCTCAGTAATTATTGTGAGAACCGCAAAACAGCACAGGAATGTAAGAACTCTTCCATTTTTTACCTGTTGTGGATCATGTGGCTTTTGACTAGATGTCCAGCCGCAAGAGCTGCCATGAGGGATAACTCCCCTGCCATCACTGTAGCACAAACAATTTTAGCAAGTTGACGAGCATTTTCACCAGGATTATCTTGGCTTGCACCTTGAACCCCTAACATCTGCAGAAAAAACCAGACAATATTATCCTCCCAATTTATGCTAAATTTAGTATTAATTTCTAAATTATATCAAATCAACTAGCTCTAAATCATTTTAGTATTATGAATGTCTTAAACTTTAGAAACTGGACATATGAAAACAATTAATTAGACAATTCTAAAATTTTAATGTAAAGTACACCAAGTTTTAAGTGACCCCATTCCCACAACTTGGACACTAAAGAGAAATGAGCTTCAATTTAAGAAGCTAAGTTGCTCTGAACTTTCTGAATCGTACCTGCAAACAAGCCTGCTGTGGGAGCAAGTTGGTGCCTCCACCAACAGTCCCTATTTCTATAGAAGGCATTGTGCAGCTGATGTACAGATCCTCATTGGTGGAACCAGTTCTCTCCATCAAAGTGATGCAATTAGAGCTGCCCACGTTCTGCGCAGCATCCTTCAGATCACGAAGGAGAAACAAAACAAAAATTGAGACACTCATTTAAAGAAGCATTTGATTAAGAACTACTGAACTAAAGAAAATCTGAATTGGTGTGAAACAAACCTACCTGCCCACAGGCAATGTAGATTGCTGTCACAATGTTTGCTGCATGTGCATTGTAACCACCTATGCTTCCAGCCATTGCAGAACCCACCAGATTCTTGTTTATATTGACTTCGACTAGAGCTTCTGTAGTTGTTTTCAATACCTAGACAAAGCAATAGATATATTTTTATTACCTCACTCCTTAGGGAGAAATAGAAATACTTTATTTAGGGTTAATAAACCCTCACCTTCTGTTTGCTTCCATATGGAATTTGACTTAATCGTTATCCTAGAAACCTTTTATTTTTGTTCCAAAGGAGACTTTCACATGCAGGATGTTCCAATAATCAAGAAAATTCAGTGCGAATGATTTGGTCTTGCACAGACCTTTGAGAAAAGCTTCCAGCTACCTACTCCATTTCAATGTCTCATTAATATTTAGAATGAAACAAAAAAAATGGACTTGGCAAAAATATCCCAGCAATTCACCTTGACATGATAGCAACATTCCTGCCAAGTTGCTCCAGATAATAAACTCTTCCCAATTTTGCTTGGAGACAAACTGAAGAGTTCCAACACAAAACACTGTGCTACATGGGCAAATAAACATTATGCACAGTAATATAAAATTAAGTGGCACACTTATACTATGCTGACTGTATTTTGAAACCTTCAAGTAAGAGATTTACACTGACTTTAATATGCAATGAAATCCTGGGGTTGAAACAGATATTGCCACTCAATCAGCTATAAAATGCCAAAAATTTGAAAGACAGTAAACTACCCCAAAAGACGTAAGTTATGTCAATGTGTAAAATCCAGTTTGCACACACAGTTTGAATCCCGTGTTCCACTCTGTACCCACAATTTTAGAAACAACAGAACTGAAAAAGATGTAGAAATAAGGATGTTCAAAGACATGAGAGAACAGTCTGTTTACTCCTTCCTGACAGAAACTAGTTACTTTCCAATCTGAAAATCAGGATAGCTGGGAAGGTGGAAGGGCTGTGGCAGAGCTATAATATCTTGAGCAATGGAGTGAAGATACAAATCTTAAGTATCTCTCCTAGTACGAAACTGGGGCATCATCAAAAGGAATAAGCAAGACAGTTCTCACACACAGTGTAGCTGCACTGTGTAATTCTGCCAATAATATTAGAGCTAAAATTAACATAGTTGTTCAAAAGGGATTGAACAAATTACTGGGGGAAAACAAACAAAAAACTCCACCAAATATGCAAGTACTCATTCAGAAAATCTTAAACGAGCTGATGAAAGACTATGCTGCTCTGTGCTGTAGTGAACTCCTCCCTGGATATTGTCTCTCATGGTCAGTGCTGGTAAGCAGGTAACAGGCAATGGATTTCATCTGACAGACCATCTTCTGAGCTCAGGTGGAAAAGAATCCAAGATGTTGTTATGATGGAGGACAAGCTAGTCAGAGCTAGGATGGCTATCAGAGCTAGGTTATTCTTTGTCATGCAATACACTAAGACAGCTTTGGATTAAGTAAACATGATTATCTGTTTTCACATCAGTTGGAGAGAATGCCAGGTTTGTGTAAGACACAACAAATGAGTGAAATGGTTAAAAGACTGGGGTCTAACGACAGCCAGAATCCCATGTGTAAACATCTGTCAAAATGCAGCAAAAGATAAAACATGGAATTCCTAATGCTTCAACTAGATATGCATGATTAAACATATGCACATTATTTCAGAATAGACATTGAAAGGAGAAAATATCTACTGAATCAGGAAAAATAGCTTAGCCAACAGCAGCACCTGAAAGGACAGGTAAGAACTATCCTTAAATGGAAAAAACCCTTTCAGTTCTTACTTACAATGCAAGCTAGACATCAGTTTTCCAAACTATATACAAGAGAGCAGATACTTACTTCTCTAACAACCTTGGCTGGAATGACTGCTTCACAGACAACAGACTTCCCTCTTCCCTCTATCCAGTTTATAGCAGCAGGTTTTTTGTCTGTACAATAGTTACCACTAATAGCTATAACCTGAAGATCAGGAAACTCTTCATTCAGCCTTGCCAGTGCTTTTTCAGTACCCTTTTAGGAGAGAAATAGGTTAACAGACTAAGTTTGTCATTATGGAAGCAAAACAAGCTACCCAAACACAGTGAACAGTTAAGACTAGATTAAATCTGATCAGATAATCAGTTACAGTGGAAGAAAAAAACAAAATTCCACAAAGAAACACAAAACAGGAGGGGAATCCCCCCCACCCCCCCGCAAATTACCACTATCATTTTTCTAACCACTTTGGGAATTACATGGGGAATAACTGGCTTTTCCCAACACGCATGGACTCCCTGGATACATTCTAGGTGTATAGGCATATGGTAGCACACTGAAGATACAGCATAAACCAACCAAGTGAAACACTACAGACAAGAATTAATTTTGGATGCAATGGAAAGAGCTCCTCTACACAATAAGGTAATTAGACTAGGAAATCTGCTACATTAGGACTTGTTTATGACAAGATCCATTTTTTAAATTATTATGATTGCCTATTCTATATAAAGTCCAAGTCTATTAATTTCAAATAGCACAAGGCATCTCAACAATCTGTGGTTCATCTTTTTCCACGTTTGCACAAAACCAAAACCAATCAACACTAGAGAAGATCCCTCTGCCCCTATTCACCGGGCTCCTAATCCTAAATTCCAAAGGAACCGATAGACACAGTAACAAATTAATCACCTATAGATAAAATGTTTGGCCCAAAGCAACAGAGCAACCAGCTTTTCTTCACATAATTAAAAAAAAAAAAGAAAATACAATGTTACTTTTTTCTTTCACCATTCTCATCCTAGTCTTGCCTACAATAGAGCACTGCCAACAGCACTATGTTTTATATTTCTGTCTTTCGGATGTCAGGTAGTCAGGTTAGTAGGCTCTCTTTTTAAAAGGAATACATATTTATTAAAATACTTAAGGGTCCTTACTTTTGAAATCATATTCATTCCCATTGCATCCCCTGTTCCAGACTGAAAACGGATATAAAGGTTACGACCAGCCAAACTGATGAGAAGTTTTTGTAGACGGGCGAATCTGCAAGAAAATTTAACCATTACTTACAATCCTTAAAGATTAGTTTTAAGTGGCAAAATGACAGTAAACCATTGCAATACAGAATCACATAATCACTGAGGTTGGAAAAAAACTGTAAGATCACCGAGTCCAGCCTTGGGCAGAACATCACCTTGTCAATTCGACCCACAGCACAAAGTGCCGTGTCCAGTCATTTCTTTAACACCTCCAGCAACATTGTTTTCTTGAATACATGTTAAAAAACATTCACTGTAATTCAATGTAATGTAAAAATGTTCACTAGCTTTTTATGTTTCATATCCCTAGACTTCAAGAAATAAAGTGTTCCAAGATGCTAACAAATTTAATTCATTTGTATTCCTTAAATCATCTGTAGGATCTGGTAGTTCTAAAATTAACGACGACGTCAGTTGTACAGCAAGGCAAAATGAATGCTTATCTTCTAAAACGCTATAAACCCTAGAAGTCACACAACACTCAAGAAACATTGCATTTAAACAGCAGCATGAGTTGATTCTGGCTGAAATACAGGTATGTTCTTGGCTGACACTTGTGAAAACAAAACAAGTAAGGATATCACTCTGAGTCTTCCTAAAGCAAGCAGGTAATCATAAGCCTTAGAAAAATCTTTAGGGCTTAAAATAGACTTATTCTTAGAATTGCTTCAAATTTTTTAGTATTTCCATTCTTGCATTTGTTTATATTGTATTCTCTGGAATCTCACAGAGTAATTATTAATATTAGTAATATCATCTGAAAGGCTGAATACTAAACTTTGAGCGTTTTTTTGCATAGTTAATTACTAAAAATCAAAATAAGATTTTTTAAGTATTTAAGTATTACATAATGTGAATGTATTTGCTGCTAAAATATAGTTATTTACCATTATAATTGAAAAATGTTTATTCCAACTTTGGTACATAGCCAAAGTGATTTTTGTTCTTTTACATACACACTACATGGGATAGACAAAATGAAGATGGAATTTCCTGATTGTAGTACTCAAAAACACCCTGTTAGGAGCTTTCTCCCATCCATGGAAGCCTCATGTCTGGAAATGAAGTTGGAATAGGCATTGTACTAACCTACTTGTGCTGTCAAAAGCTTCCTTCATTACTTTAAAGCCTTCAGGGCTTTCAAGCCAAACTTTCACCTCTGCAGCCTCACATGCAGTGGGCAGCCTTACAACTGGTCCTCGAGTCATCCCGTCTGCCAGAATGCGGCTACTTGCTCCTCCACCAAGCTAAAAACCAAAGCAGAAAGGAAGATTCAGTAAGACTACTGAAATTTTAGTTTTTAGGAAGTCAGAAACATGCATTTTATAACTCCAAGTATGTTCTATAATACAGAGGTTTTCAAGTTTTTCTAGTCAAACAATACTTACACATATTGCTCTACATCCTCTGTTTGTGCTTGCTACAAGACATCCTTCTGTTGTTGCCATCGGCACCTGAAACTCTTTGTTATCCAAAACCAGTGGTCCTGCCACACCCACAGGAATAGGCATATATCCAATCACGTTTTCACAGCAAGCTCCCATAACCTTACAAAAAAAAATACAAAAAAGATCATTAGTGTTACATTCCAGTGGTACAGTACAGCATGCTATGTACTGTGTCTGTGACTACAAAGATAGAACTAAGATACAAGGTATCTTAGTAAAAAAAATTACAAAGCTACCCATAAAGCAACTAATTCCCCATCTCAAAAAGTTAACAGCTACAGCTATCAACAGCTACTCAAGTCTAGGCATATATATTGAATCTTGTATTCTTATATGTTATTTAAAAAGCCCTCACATTTTTAAATGAATTTTAAATAATCTTCAATTTTAACAGGAGTTAAAAGTAGTATTATCATTCAGCTGACCTGTGACTCAGTATAAGTATGATTCTGCATTTATGAGATAAAGCAGCTGCATACTTTGATAGGAAATATTTTTTGGATAACCTACAAAACTCACCACACCTCCCTAGGTTTCAAAACACCAAGAGCAAAAAAAGGAGGTTCCCTATGTTTACCTTTTCCTTTTTTTAACTTCTGCATCAGTTTTGACCCAGCTCATGTTAAATCACATAAATCATGAAGTATTTATTTCATAGAATCATAGGCTAGTTTAGGTTGGAAGGGACCATACAGACCATCTACCCTAACCCCCACTGCCTTAGGCAGAGATGCCTTCCACTAGACCAGGTTACTCAGAGCCCCACCCAAACTGGCCCAGAACACCTCCAGGGACGGAGAGTCCACAACCTCTCTGGGCAACCTAGTCCTGTACTTCGCCACACTCATAATATATAATTTCTTCCTAACACCCACCCTAACTATCTGCCCTCCTTCAGCTTAAGGTGGTTCCCCTTTGTCCTGTTACTACAGGCCCTTGCCAACGTCCCTATCCAGCTCTCTTGTATGCCCTCTTCAGTTACTGGAATGTGCTGCAAGGTCTTCCTAAAGCCTTCTCTCCTTCAGGATGAACAACCCTAACTCTCTCAGCCCTCTGACAGACTTAGTGGCTCTCCTCTGGACTCATTCCAATAGATCCATGTCCTTCTTGTTCACGTACCTGGAAAGTAGTTTTACAGAGAGTTATGCTTATCTACCTTTTACTTACCAAAGAATAATTGTAATTCCTATAAGGAAGATATTGCAAAGATGAAGGTTCAGGGAGTTTCTTAGATAACATCTGTCTGCGAATGGATACACCTCGCTCCTGAGTTTCCATCAGAGTTTCCAGTTTGTATGCAGGAATATGCTTAGCATTAACTAAGCTGATAACCTCAGCATCAGTAAGAAATTTTGCTCCTTCCTGGAAATATGAAGGAAGGGGACAGAACTGTCAACACCAGGTTTTTACAGTAGGCCAGAATGTGATCAAAAACTTTTACGATCAGACACCCACTTATGTATACAACATGTACTTAACAGTACATGAAGGAGATTCAATGACTTGGTGTGTTACAAATGATGAGAAGTTACTCCGAGGTTGAGAAGTTGGTAGTGGTTAAATAAAATTATTTTTCCATACCTGTGCATTTCCAAGTATACGAACACATTCCTCAATAGAACGTGGTTCTTTAGGTAACTCAATTTCTTCCTCTTTTCCATTACGAAATGAAGATGTTTCCACAGGGCTGCAACTGCCAACTACAAATGTAGCCTTGGTTGATGACTCTGCTACTACAGGCTTTATGACTTCATCTGCACAAGGACAATTAAAATGAACTCTGGTTTATTAAATCCTGAAGTTTTGATACCAAATACAATATGGTATCATATTGTACGATACCATACAATATACAATATACAGATTTCACTATTTATTCCAATTATTCGTAAGTAGGTTCAGACTTTAAAATTATAAAAATTACCTACCATTTCCATCTTTGGGAATGAAAGCTTCTTCTACTGTGTTAGATTTCTGATTGTTTTGCATAGGTCCAGATTGCTTCCTGCAACAATTCTCTGAGGCCTTCTTCTGGACCATCACAGGAGATGTTATGGGATTCTTCAATGAAAGGGTAGATTCAGTCTCTGCTTGCTCAAAGAAAATGTATTTGACAGCAAGGAGAAGGGCCAATCCAAGAGTGATGACTTGCTCAATATCCATACTGGCCATTCTAAAACAGATCAAAAATTAAATGCATAGTATAAACAATTAATTGTAACAGCATTCTGATAGCCATTGCTTTAGAAAAATAATAATTTCACTGTAATTTATACAGTTACAGAAATTTCAGTCAGAAGGTATTTTCTACCAGGACAGCAAAGTATGCCAGGTTAGGAGAGAGAAATCATTCTTCATTTGTTAACAATATAAAAATTTGCAGGTTTACCTAAATCTGGATAAAAAGCAGGCCCAGTAAGATAAATGGCCCTAGAAGATTCACTAGCAGCTACACTGATGTAACACCTAACTCCCAATGACACGACAGAAAGTTTCATTTATCATCCTCTACCAATAATAACTACTATGATGCAAGATGAACTGATAAGAGGGGAAAATACCCACGAAGACCTAAACCAGAGAGTTCTGAGTTTTCAGAAGTAACATGAAACCACTGGTGCCACTAACTTGAGCTGAAAGAAAAGCCATAGTGACATGGCTTTTTCAGTTTTTGCACTTAGGTGTGAATGGTTAGAACTGCTGCATAATAATTACTCTAGTGCAGTCAGAGAATTTATTTTCTAGTGTATTCTGAAAGGTGTCAGTGCTAGTGGGAAAGATGATGTTTTGATGCATACAGGACAGCTGACTCTTGATCATATTCTAGTCTAGTCCAAGGGGATTGGATAAATGGCATAATACTGAAATATTTCCTCTGAAATGTCATCTCTGGCTCCAAGAAGTCCTCCAGGGTCAGATCTGTGAGTCTGCAAGTGTTGTGCTCTAGGACAACAAGGTTCTAGCTTGGCAGCACTAGAGGATACACCCCATCCAAGGAAACACACTTCTGTGAAGTTACTCACCGAGAAAGGTAGAACTGCCATAATGAAACATTAGGCTCAATTCTCTTTGGTGCACTCTCATCCATTCCCACTGAATTTTCTACAGTACTGTTTTGAGCAGCTGGTTCCGCCATCCAACGACTGTGGGCATGAACAAGAACCAAACCCAGTGACTGTATCAAAAACAAAAACCAAGTATTAATTTTTCAACTGTAACTTGGCATCTAACCTAGTAAGAATAAATATTGTCCTTTTTCTTGTTGGGGTTTTTTTGCTTTTTTCACCTCATATTTTCCATGCCTCAATAGTCAAAATCAGCTAAAGGCCGATTTTCCGCACCTCTCATTAAAACACTTTTTGGCCTTTGGTAACACTGCTGCATAGTAACTTTGCATGCACATTCTTCCTCTTGCTCAAGAAACAAGCAGAGAAAGCCGAGAATACTGCAGGGTTAAGAAGGAGGGAATGAGTACACATAATAAAGGCCTTAATGTTTGGCACAGAAATGGCACAGGCAGAAGATGACAGGTTACTAAAAACTACCACCGTAAACTAGAATAATGGGATGCAGAATTCATTTCTATAGGAACGCAGAATATGGAATACAATGCCTTTCTACAGGAAATAAACACAGGATTCATTGCACCAGGACACCTCACTGATTTCATAACGACAGGTGAAAAAGAGCCACATACCATAATCATTTTGACCCTCTGTGTTACAGGATTGGGTTTATTCTCTTCTTCTTCCAGAACACGAGCAAAATGGCTAAGCTGCCATATAGGGTGCCCTTCACGACTTTCTCGAGAAAGCTGCAAAAAATAACAAAATTTAAAAATAGGTCATAAATAGTACATATCAGAAGAATCAACAAATAAACTTCAATATAGTATGTTTATTTGACCATTAAGAAATTACCAGCAAAAGTTTTCCTACATTCTACTGTTCAGCCTATGTTACACTTTCAATAGTGAAAAGACAGTAACATACAATATAATTCCTTTACTCTGCTTTAGATCGGAACTCCTACTATTGAGTGTGACTCATTTACAGTAACATTTACAAGTTACTGTCACCAGTT
Source organism: Serilophus lunatus (assembly GCA_013399895.1). NCBI lineage: Eukaryota > Metazoa > Chordata > Aves > Passeriformes > Eurylaimidae > Serilophus > Serilophus lunatus. Next base: position 525,986 of record VXBA01003294.1, read on the forward strand.
CACTTTGAAAGGAAGACAAACATGCTGTCAAGTAACTACGTGATGAAATGTATAGCCTACAAAAAGCACGGAGGCTGAATACTAAGCTTAACGTTGTCTTGAAGTTAGTCTTACCTCCAACACCAAGGACACACAAGCTGGAAAGAAGGTCATGAAGACAAAGTAGTTGGCAAGAACAGACATACAGCCAAAGCAGCACATAATTTCAAGTTGTCGTACACCTAAATAAAAAGACATTTTTTATACTTGGCCTATACTTGAAGAAGTGCTACTGAAATAAGAAAGAAATCATTAAAGTGACATCACAGATTACCAAAAGGAACTGTCTAGATTAATGAAAAACAAGCATGTTAAGTCGTAGTCATTGTGCACTGGCTTATTCTAAGCACAATATGTGTTTTAAGGTGTTATTCTAAATGGATAAAGTTCACTAAGATTTTAAACTTTCACAATGAAAGCTTGAAACTCCTCACTTATCTAAGCAAAGAACAAGTAGCCAATCTTATGTATTTGAATCCTTTCTGAAAGGATAATTAAGTGATCAGGCACTAAGGAACAGTATATACCGTGCCTACTCTTTCACATATCTGGTATACAGAAAAAGACAGCACATGCACTGCAGAACTGTCTTAGTAAATATTAATGACTTAACAGTCTAAATAGTTTAAAAAAAATCAACTATATGTAAAACAAATTTTTTTTTCCCCAAAGACTTAAACAAGAAAACAGCCTATTAATACACAAAACCCTGATAGATCCAAAATTTGAAGACCAAGTACTTTGGAAGATACTTTTAAGAGATGCAAGACAGGTGAGAAAAAAAACAAACAAAGCCACACAAAACCCAACAAATAAAAACAAACATGTGAGTAAAATTACACTTCAGTCTCAAGGAACCTCAATTTATTTTACAAATGGATCATTTTCATGTGAAAATCCTTTGCTTATTACATCTAAGTGTTCACTTTTTAAGGGAAAAACTACTGCTACCACACACAGAACTGATGAAGATCACAGTGTGTGCACTTGCTGCCCAGAACAGCAACCATATCCTGGGCTGCACCAAAAGCAGCATGGCCAGGAGGTTGAAGGAGGGGACTCTGTCCCTCTACTCCAGTCTCTTAAGACCCCACCTGGAGTGCTGCGTCCAGCTCTGGAGCCCTCAACATGAGAAACACATGGACCTGCTGGAACAAGTTCAGAGGAGAGCCACTAAGTTGATCCAAAGGCTGGATCAAGCCTGTCCGGTGAGCACAAGCTGAGAGAGTTGGGGTTGGTTTTCAGCACAGAGAGAAGGCTCTGGGGAGACATTATGGCACCTCCCAGTACCTACTTGGGCCTTCAAGATTGCCAAAGAGGGACTTTTACAGAGACATTCAGTGACTGGACATGGGAAAGGGTGGGAAAAAAACCCTCAAAGAATAAAGAATTAGTTATTTTTAACTGAACTAGAGTAACTTTCTTCACCCAGAGCAATCTTCAGACTCATTTTTTGCAAGAATATGAAATAGGTGTGCACATATGAAAATTGTAGATCCTTTTTAAGTATGACCAAGAGACAACTTTAGCAGCTACTTTAAGATATTAACAGGAGTGATGGGAATGACAGGAAGATACCAATTTTATAAACACAGCTGCACAGAAGCCCATTCCTACTGCAGCATGGTCAAGGAAAATCACTACCTGTATTTCAAACTTTGGTTCAACATGTATGTATTACTCATATTTCCAATAAACTAGTAAAATAGGATAATTAGGAAGGTAAATAAAGAGATTAAGTCACTCCACTATCATGAGTGACACCTATTACGTGAAACTCAATATCTCTAAAGTAGTCTTTTTTAAAATGAAAATATTTAGACTTTTAGGACTATATGGCTCACCTGACATGGTACCAACACCAATTACAAGACATTCCACAAGTGCATCCAGGGTAAAGGTGGGGCCTAAAATTGCCATCCCACGTGAAATATTTTCTCTTACTTCATCCTAAAAAGAAGAATTTTGTCCATTAATATGAAGACAAAAACCAAACTAAAGGTAGACATAACGTGATTATTAAACCCAGTGGTATTATAATGATAAGGCCTCGTAAAACATATATTGAAAATTAATTATTATGAGAAAGCATATAGAGAATGTATTCTATTTCCACTAAGTTAGTATCTTTTGACAGTCTTTATTCACAGAAGGTTATTTAATTTTGATTAATTTCCCTACCTTTGCCTCATCAGCATTCTAAGCTCCTACAACACCGATGGTCTAATTACTGACTCTAATTACAGAAAACTCAGAATAAGACTTCTACATTTTAGGACATAAAGTGGAAGCCACTTTTGTCATGGCATTCCAAAATTTCTTGCAACCACACCTTTGTATCCTAACTACTAATACTTTATTACTTCTTAAGTCTAGATTCAGCTGATAGAAAAGAGGACACAAAAGACACTAAAACTTTTTCCTGTGGGGAAAGGGATTTCCTCCAGCAGCCAGCCATGACAAATACTACTGCATTCGCTGCTGTTTTTCTGGGGGTGGTGTCTTTGGGGTGAGAGAGGGAGAAAACTGTAGGGAAGACCTATTTGTGAAGTACTTGCTTGAGAACTAGAAACATATTTTGTACTTGCAATTATCATATAATAATATACCATACATAGAAATGCGCACTGCAATATACACCATATTAAAACAGACAATATTTTGTCACAATTAGTATGTTCAAACACCATATACAGTATTTTTTAAGTATAAATTAACTAAATATACTTTCTTATTTCAGAATGTAGACTACTAGGAAAAAAAACATTACTAGGTATGATAATCAAGGTCTCCTGTCAATCCCTCCTATTGTACTGCATTAAATGCACTAGAGCATGAATGTTCCTGTCTGCACACATGCTACATTTGTTCTGATAACATTTGGTCTAGAAATATGCTTTTTCCAGTAGCAGCACTGTACCATGTCTTTTTATGTACTCTTCCTGAGCCCTAGACATTAATTTTTTTTTCTATCAGCAACTGTTCTAGGGAAGACTTTGGTCTAAGAACAAAAGTCTCCCTAAAAAAGCTGTAAGCATTGCTGGTTTAAAGTTCTGATTTTATTAAGTCACACTCATTCTTACAATTAATTTAGTGCACAGGACTGTGCACACTAATTTAAACAGTGTTGCTGCTCACTTGAATACTGATCTTGCCTGAAAACAAGAGAACACAGAATCTGGGTAAAATCTAATCCTTTTGACGTTCATATATCACCAAGACAGCATTCATCTGTATGTCTGACACCTGGATTATCCATATATAATTACAGAATGGTTTGGCTTGGAAGGGACTTTGAAGATCATCTAGTTCTAACACTTTGCCACGGGATAACGTTCAGTTTTGAACATTAACTTCAAAAGCTCCATTGCAAAACAAAAGAACAAAAAAACCCCAAGGTAGAACACCAACCAACCAAAGAAACCTCAAGAACTTCCCTGACCTGTGAGTTGGAACTGAGTGCAAATTTGGCTAATGCACTTGCTCTTGACAAATCAATCAGAAGCAGGAAGAATGGTAAAGCTTCACTGAAAAAAAAGAGGCAAATGTTAACATTCAAGGCTTCTTGTATGAGGGAAAAAAGTGTAAGCACAAAATCCAGAATAACAATTCATTACTTACTTTAAACCCGTCAGTTCTTTATCCAAGAAGTGAATTACCACTGTACTAAAAACAAAACTTGAGAAGATTGTGAAGAGACCAGCAATACCTTTAAAAGACAAAAGAATGGGAAGTTTTTGATTTATATATATATTGAGAGAGGGGAAAAAAAGGGGAAGAAACAACCCCCCCCACATTTTAGATCAATCATGACAAGTGAATGAGAATTCTTGTCTCTCAGAATGCATTAACAGCAATTGAGGCACAAACTGAAGTAGAGGCTTCTTTTATAGATATTGAATGCAGTACAAATTTTAAATTTAAAAGAAAGACTCGGAAACAAAAGCCATAAATCTTCTCAAGTCAGGCAAAATTAAAACTGCCTTAAACAGCTCTATAATTTTAAGTGTTCCATAAAATAAATTTATTTTAAGAATTACAGTGTTTCTATACTTCTACAATCGTTCAAAAAAACCCACTTTGATGCATGCAAAACATTTCTTCTGCTACGCAACAGATAATTAAAATAATTCTGTTTTGAACATAAGAACTAAAATGTTAATACTTGTTACCAATTTATGTAAGAAAAACAACCTCAACCCACTGACAATTAAAATGCATATAGCAAATACAAAAATGAGATACAATACCTAAAATATATTTTGATCCAAGCTGCCTCAGGTTCTGAAACTGGAAATATATGTAAAGGATTGCTATACAGCGTGTGATTGTAAGGATAATGATGTCACTGCTCAGAACATCCTGTTTGAAAAATAAAGCAATTTAGTTAGCTTTTATACCAAGGAGTAACCTGCTTCAGTAGTAAAAAAACTGACCGCGAAGCTGCACTAGAAGTTTTAAAATAAAGTAAGTATCACTGCTAGTGTTGGCCTAAAAAATTAAAATATGAAAATTCTTGTTCACTAGATACTGTGCAACTGAATGTTAATGAAACCTGAGCATAGTGCACCACCGTTTGCACACAGCTTTAACACCCACAATAGAAAAGACAAAAAAGAACCTTCTGCATAGCTACTTTACTCCTAATACATTACAACCTGATCTTATTCTACAGAAAACTCTGAATCTATTGATTAGCACCAAGTACTATAAAATTAATTTAAATCCTTACTTCTTCAAGCTTGGGGCACTCATAATTCCAGCCACAGATCTTATCATTCCCAGTGAACATCTTCATAGACATCATACAGATGGTGAGAGTCACTGTCCCCACAATGACTTCCCATGGATGAGAGGCTACAAAAAGCCCATGCATTCGGAAGAGTCTGGACAACATTTTAAAGACCGTTTTTCTATTCTTAGCGACACTGCAACAAAGGAATATTTTGTATGTGAGTAACTATGAGATTCAGTGAAAAGACAGAGCTCTACACGTTGCTCTAAATCATCCTCCAGGGAAAAAAAGCAAAAGGACTTAAATAACCTTCACTTTTTAACGTTCCATGTAGAACACATCTGTTTCTAATATTCCAAAATATAGTATTATCTGCTCCTGCCTTTTCAATCTTTTATTTTAGTACACATCTCCCGTGTTTCTTCCTTTTAAAACCCCACTACTCTCGCATCTCTCAGCATGAACTACAAAATTTACCAATTAACCATTACTGGTAATGCTCAACAGCAGGAATTGGAATATTATCTCTCTGGATGCATCTTTTCTACTTTCTGTTCAATATTCTCTGGCACAAATCAGTGACATTCAAAAAACGTTCCTTCTTCATCCAAAGCACACAGGTCCTCACATACAGTGTTCTGTGACAGTTCTCTTCTACTCATAAATAATTCCCAGGTTACTGGTGAATTTCATCATCCCTTTGCTTCCAACAGATAACAAACATTTGCCACAAATTCCCACAGCTGTCTTTCACAGAACTAAGAACATGTTCTTACATCTCCTTCAGATCACATCCTGGTCTATTTGCTGTTTGTTGTATCTTGACACAAGTTCATCAAGGATGTTTACTTATGTTTTATAGCACAGAAACAAAATGCCACAACATTCTCTCTTAAACCAATTAATAACTGGACTTTCTTATTGTAAAAAACCCAGTTGCTTACAAAACTGTACTGTAACATTCAGAAAATGCCTAATATTAGTCTGGCTAACAGAGACAACCTCTAATTCAGTGTTTACATGTACCAACCTAGCACTGTAAAGATTTCCATAGAGAATTGAGGGCTCTATACACTGCCATTTCAAAGTGGATTAAAAAATTCCTCTTGGGTTCTTTAAAAGTAAAAATCAATCCATTTGGGTTTTGGGAAGACAAGTATTTCTAGTACTATCTCTTTTGCATGGACATAAAAAATGCTGCCATTCAATGCAGAAAATAAAAGACAGGGCAAATCTGCCTGTCTGTCTAAGTGTTCCTGAAGATATCAGAATCATCTTGGTATCCTACCCATGCCAATCTCAACCACCAGAATCAACAGCACAGATCTCTTTATCCTTCTGCAGGGAAGATGTGGCAGGATGTACATGGCTCATAGAAGCAAATGGGGAAAATGATTGAGGGGATTACCTTCCTTATGAACAAATTGTTTCATTTCCTGACAGAAAGCTTTTTAAAAACAAAACCTTCCTAGGAACACCAGAAGTAATAGTTGCTACATGACTTCATAGTCCTACCAGTCCTAAAACTAGTAGTTCAGCTAATGTACCTAATTCTGCCAGTTAGAATGATTATCTGACAGTAAAAGAAATCAGTAGGGCTAGTAACATTTCAAAATCGTTTTTCAGAAATTATTTTTCCCATTTCTATGCAAAAATAGTAACAGTAAAATGGCTTCACATAAATCAGTTAGAGGGGAAAAAAGTGCATTAATTCATTTACAAGAACAATTATCCATAATATCCTAGTTTTATTATTAATTGCTGCTATGAAACACAGGATGCCTCATCACTGATCTTAGGGTTAGCTGAGTGATACTAACTCCTAACCTAAAGGATTCTTTAAAGCTTTCATGTTTATTTAACCTGCCTGAAGTGTTTACTGCTCTTCGCTATGCAATTGACTTTTCTAGAAGATATTGCTGATTTCACACACTGATTCAGCAATTGAGAGCTGCTAAAAAAAAAAAATCAAGCAAAACTTCAGCTCATATTTCTCTTCGAAATATTTATGCAGTTACACTGACTTATCACTTGAAATTTTAAATACAAAGCCAGAATCTAACACTGATGTAATTCTGCCAGGTTTCAAAATGGTGGTACAAAAGGGATGCTTTATAAATCCTGCTTGCCTCTGTTTTCAACCTGAGAAGCAATGCAAAATACAAAACAAAAACAATACCCAACTGCAACACCTTCAAAAACTTAACCAGAGCGTAACAACCAAACTAGATCGGCCGTACGCGACGCTTTAGAGCAATTTCCCACCACGTACCTGTACGAGCAGCCTCTGACATACCGCAGGTTTGCCGCACGGCTATCCCTGAGCTCGGCGCAACCCCCTGCACCACCACCGTTCGGAGCAGCGCAAACCTCCCGTTTGCCGCCCGCTGACTCAGCCGCCGCCGCCAGAGCCCAGCGGCACAGCCCGTGCGGAGCTCGCCTGCGGCGCGTCCGCACCCGGCCCCGGCCCCGGCCCGGCGGCCCCGCAGTCCCCGCA
>VXBA01003295.1:0-186621 GCA_013399895.1 Serilophus lunatus
TTCTGTGATTCTGTGAAATGATTGCTTTTAGGAAAATGGTGCTTCCAGAGAGATTCTTAAAAGTTATGAGGAACAGACCAATGGTTAATCATTCCAACTTCATTTCACCTTTTTCAGGAGTGCACTTGAACATGAGACATTATGTACCCTGTTTGTGAAGAGTAACCATCATGAATAAACTGATTCTCAATCCAAGTTGGGGAATGTAATTTATCCAGTACTATTTTCTACCCTCATTTCTCTTTGGAAACTTGTGAATGCTCAGTTCTCATTCCTGCAAATGCTCCAAGTCTCCTGGGACACACTCAGGACAGTCTGGTACCCCCAGGGCATGGAGCAGCTGCATGAAGTCATGAAGTCACTCAGGGCAGAAGCGTCATGCTTACTGTCTAATGTACATTAAATTAGAAGTTCCTAATTGGTGACTAACCAGCAAGTCCTAAGGATTTGGTTTTGTGGAAGAACAGTATAGCTGGATGCAAAGGTTTTCAGTACCCTCTCATTCTTTTAGAAGCATACCTTTTTATAGTAATGTCAGGTAATAAAGACTAAAGGAACATACAATAAAAAAATGTAATCTTTATTATTTTGACGCATTAATAATGTTCTTTAGCATCAGTTAGGGTAATAGCATTTTCCCGCATGCAGTTCACTAATACAGAGTTAATCAATAATTTTAATAAAAGTAACCTATATTTAATTTTCCTGTGTAAGAAACATAAAATGTCCTGATGTGTTGGATTATACAATTTTGCTACTTCCTCTTTGTGAAAAAGTATTGTGGACCCTAGGTAACATTTAGAACGGTTCTAGTGCAGCATGAATTAAAAAAAAAAAAAAGGAAATCTGTGAGTAAATATGAGAGAAGGTCAAGGATTCTGTGAAAGAAAAGATGTATCTGAAAACTTACGATGCAGGCACTGCTTAGACATTCGATTTGAACTTTAGACCATTTCCCAACTGCAAAACACCCATAGATTTTTAGAAGCAAATTATGAACTTTTTTTTGCAGAAATTATTGACATGTTGGCAAATATTGTAAAAAATAAGAACCTACAGCTATCCATTCATTTAGTTATACCTTGTTCTCTGGAGTTCTGTGAAAAAGTGCTATGGACAGAAAGTAACAAAAATGGTGTGACATCAACCTGAAGATAAAATTCAGTTCATTTTATGTACATAATGCTGAAAAATAAAATAAAATGATTTTTACAGTATTTATATTTGCTTATAAAATCCTAAACATTATTTTCAACAGGTTTAATAGTTTTCAACATGTCTGTACAGTTTGGATATACACTATATGCTTTTCACTGAAAATCCAGAAATGTAAAACAAATAAGCTCCTAAGCAGCTGCAAAATATTGCTTAACGTTATGAATGAGGTCTTGTTCAATAGTTTATTTCACTTAGCTCTGATGTATGGCTTCCCATGATTAAGAATCCTGGACAGTCAAAGGAAGAGCAGCATAGGCAATATAAACATGCATTGATTGCATCCAAACTATCTATAATGGTAGATAATACATAATTTTTTCCTGTTGAACGCTTGCACACTACACTTATTGTGGTACATATTTGATGCAATAAATGTGCTAAAGTCATTATCTGTTTGCTCAAACATGCACCACAGGTTAAAAATTACTATTTACATAGCGGAGGGCTTTTCATTAACATATACGACATCAACCTTACTGAGAGCTGAAGATGGCTAAACAATACTGCAGGATAAAGCAGAACAACTTTAAAAAGGGATCTTTTTGATCAATTTGGAGGGCTGAGGCAGATTCATTTAGTATTTGTATGCAGAAAGACATTTGACAAAATCTGTGACTTCAGACCTGGAAAGAAGTTTGCACCTTCTGAAACTTAATGGTCTGTGCAAAAAAAACCCCAACCCATCTGTACTATACTTGTGAGTTGTAGGGGCTTTACAGGCATACCAAGACTTGTTTGGATGTGATACAACATGAATACATTAATTAAGCACCTCAAAATCTGTTATTCCTTTTCAGAGACACTGTGCTAAAAAAATCGGTTGTTCTTTGTGACTTAATGTTATTGTCATGCATGATCTCTAAGTGCAGCATGCCTTCATGCAAATAATTTCTGTGTGTATATTAGTCGTATAATAGAACACCTGGCCCTTTTATCTTTGTAAAGGTGTACTTAATCCCATTCCCCAACTGAAGCCCCATTTACAAAAATAGTCACATATAATAAACAACATATGAATAAAAACAAGATGAATCCACCAACATAGATTTTGTAAAAATATGAAGTATGTGGCAGTTGAAATGCAAACAGTGGACACAGTTACCATATTGTTTTATGCTAAACACACAAATACTTGGTTTTGCACCCCTTTAGCTGGTCCCTACAGTCTGTGTAGCCATTTTTTCTCTCCTCTTCAGCAGTGACAGCTGGTAGTGAGAACAGTAACCTCCTGTCAAGGTTGTTTCCTCTTATCACAGTCACAGTCACTGACAAGGGGTCACTGTCTTTTAATAGGCACTGACCTTTAATGTACAGTATATTTGTAAAAATTGTCAGTTTGGCATAGACCTCCTTCAGGAGTCCTGTTGACAACAAACACATTATCCTTACAAGCTATGAACTAGTTTGCACATATATGAGTTTGCTTGTGATTTGCTTTTATTTCTGACCATCCTTATCTTCTTTTTCATGCTTTTCTTTGACTGGCCTTATTACACGATCATAAGAAGGTGGACAAACTGCTGTTGATGCAGTTATATCAGTTTTCTCTGTAAATGAATTTTCATTTAACTTGTCAATAAGGATTTCATCTTTCATACCCTGACCAGCCCCTCCTTCGGTTTTGTTTTTGTTATAGATAAAGGAAGCTTGTTTTACTGTTCGTTTTAAAAGGTGACGTCTATAAGCACGCTGGATAATAACAGCAGACACTTCTTCCTGTTTTCTTTTTAGTGTAGTTGTAATTGGTTCATAGGAAGCTTTTGAAGGATTGGATGCCATAAACCGATCTTCCATCTGTATTCTGAGGGCATCCATCTCCCCACTTTCCCCCAGAACACGCTTTGTGAAAGCAAACAAGATGTCGAGGCAGTGAATTCTGTCACCGCTCACCATGGGCAGATCCATGGCAATAAGCTGGACTTTGTTTGGTTTGGGTAGATGAAGAGGAGGCTCAAGTGCTGCTGCAAAATCAGACAATTTCTCAAATTCCATGAATTGCGTTGCATCAGGATCAAACTTCTCCCAAACTTCATAGAACATCTCAAAGTCATCCTCGCTCAAGGGTTCAGCGCTTTCTTCAGTAGCAACACCAAAGTTCTCCAAAATCACAGCAATGTACATGTTCACCACTACCAGAAAGGATATGATAATGTAGCTGACAAAGAAGAAAATCCCAACAGAAGGGTTGCCACAGTCACCTTTCACAGAGCTCCCTGGATGAGCCTTGTTAGGGTCACAGTCAGGCTCCCCACTGTTAAGAATTGGGGCGAGCAAACCGTCCCAGCCGGCGGACGTGGTGATCTGAAACAGGCAGATCATGCTGTTGCCAAACGTCTCAAAGTTGAACATGTCATCTATACCAGCTTCCCTCTTAACATAGGCAAAGTTGGACATGCCAAATATCGCATAGATGAACATGACCAGGAAGAGCAGCAGACCAATGTTGAACAAAGCAGGAAGAGACATCATCAAAGCAAAAAGCAGAGTGCGGATTCCCTTAGCGCCTTTAATGAGGCGCAGGATTCGACCGATTCTGGCAAGTCGGATGACTCTGAACAGTGTTGGGGATACAAAGTACTTTTCAATCATCTCAGCTAAAAACATTCCTAAAAAAGAACAAAATCAAGATACATTATGGCTTAATCTCCCTATTGCAATAGACATTTAGAAAAATAGTTTTGAAGTTGGCTGTTCTGTGTAACAATTAAAGATAGTCCACTTCCCTGGTTTCTGTTAAAGCAGTTATACTTCATAGTTGCAGGGGCAATATATGTTGAATAATTATAACAGTTTTGATGGTTGAATTAGTGAAATTATGAGATAAAATGAAAAGTTGAATGACTTGCTTGATAAATCTTGCAGACAAAAGCTAACCGTATAAGCACTATTCAGGTAAAAGTTCAGCTCACATTCATTTTTCCTTCTGTTTAGTTTTATAAACAAGACTTACCTACTATTGAGAGAATGACAACCACAAAATCAAAAATGTTCCAGCCTATAGTGAAGTAGTAATGGCGAAGTGAAATCAATTTCAGGACACATTCTCCAGTGAAAAGCACAATGAACACCAGGTTTATCCAGTATAAAATATTTTCCATTTCTTTACTCTGGTCATCAGTTTCTACCATCATGGTAACCATGTTAAGACAAATAAGAATCATGATGCTGATGTCAAATACTTGCTGTGTCACAAAATCAAAGACCATGCCTTGGAATTTATTCTGAGGAGGAAAGAAAAAAAGAAACATCCAATACAACTTTTAATTTTTTTCCTTTTTCTGTTAGAAGGAAGTAGAAAAACATGCAGTAAGGCCTATGAGACTAGTATGTATGAGGCCTATGTAACTAGTGATGTTAAATACTCAAATACAAAAGTTTAGTTCAGCCTCCTCTGTTGCATATTAATACATAAAATGGTTGTAAGGTTAAAATAACTTTTTCTGTGTTTTTATTTTCCATTTCTGCTGACTAATACACAGTTAATGATAATTTTTACATGGACATATTTATGCTCTCTCTATATCAGTAAAAACTCTTGGTAAATAGCTATTGGTCTGATGTGTATAAATAATTTTACCCCTGGTCTTGGTATAGGTTTTTGTGGTTTTTTAGATCCCAGCTTTTTCATTGCATTATAATACTTTTTCTGCTCTTCTGTCATAAATATGTCTTGACCTCCAAAGTAAAAACATGAAATCAAAACTGGTTATAATCACATTAATATACAGTTCTGAAAAAGCCCTTAGAGAAATAAGATTGTTTGACTGACTGATTTAATGAAAATCAAGAACACTGAATTGGTAAAAATCTCGAGCTATCAAATGCAGCTTTCTGCAATGTAAGCATTTAGTCCAGAAGTTGACTGGACACTCAGTACTGCATCTCAGAAAAACAAAAGGCAATGCAACATTTCTCTACAATTATTTTCCTTGAACTCCAAAAAATAATTTTCATTAACTCTTTTACACACAGAGATACAGTAAACAGTATTTGAGAGAAGCTCAAATAGTCCAGACTGCTCAGTACTATCACTTTTGAACTGTGATTTTAGTGAAACAAAGGAAGCAGGAAAAGTCGAGTTTTCAGTACACAAATGTATTAGTGCTTTAGGTATCTCTAGTTTAGCAATCATAACATTAGCATTGGGACTCAGATCCTTCAAGGTTTTTGAGAAGATGGGTATCAGACTTTGGAGAAACTTAGCTAAAGATTGAAGGACTCTTGATACTCTTAATAGAAAAATGCTCTCTTTTAAGTGTTTTATCTTTATTGTCTGTTCTGTAGAGACCTACATCAGGGGTTTGATCATGTAAGGAGATTTCATGAAATTTAGGCATGGAAAAAGCAGACAACTTGAGGAAGATTAAACTGGACATTGTCAACAGAAGGTATTATTCCCTACAATGAAAAATCTTAAGATGTTAATGCATACTTGCAGGTATGATTTTATGCCCTAATATACTTCAGCTTTTTCAGTTTGGAACAAACCATGGATGCCCTTTCTATACATCATGTACCCACAAAAATGGAATATTTTAGAAAATCTTTAGAAGGCAAAATGAAACAATACTTATCTTCTTTTTTTGCTGATTGAAGTTATCAATAATGACACCAATGAACAAGTTCAGGGTGAAAAAAGACCCAAAAATTATAAAGATGACAAAATACAAATACATGTACAGGTTGTCTTCATACTTGGGTTGCTGTAATATCTAAGGAAAAAAAGGTGAAATATCATTCTTAAGATTTCATGTGAATATTTCAACTGAACAAGTGGCAACCTTGCACAAAATGTTCACAATATTTTATGTTTGGACAATACTCCTATCACATTTATCAATATATTTTGTCCATTCCATCTATTGCTGAGTGCATCTGGCAATTTATATTCAGTTTTCCACATTTTTTTACCACAGTGTCTCATACTAATTAATTTAATTTTTTCATTCTGTTGCATGGGTATTAATTGCTGATGTAAAATACATAAATACACACTTGTCATTAGACAGACCTCAAGAAAAAAAATTGAAAATATTTGCAGTACTTACATCTCTTGAGTCAATAGCTGCATACATAATATCCATCCAGCCTTTAAATGTAGCCTGTGAACAGTACAGATCTGTTTAAGCATAAAGCTTGAAGACAATTGATTTAATAATTCCCAACAACTCAGTACAGCACCAGGAACAATTAGGATAACATTAGATTTCTAAGGAATTTTGTGTCTTGGCTTTCTACAGAGCTGTTCATTGGATATACTCCTGTGTATCCAACTACTTTGGCTCTATATGAACATTTTAAGCTATAAGTGTAATTAACTTATTTCTGATTTCTAATTATCAAAAATTATGGAAGGCTATATCATTTTAGTTCACCAAATCATGTCAACTGCAAAGGCTGAGAAGTAGCTTTATGTAACTTTATGCCACCATTGAAGACCTATGTGTAGGTCTTCCCTCTCAAATCAGAAAAGTGGCAATGAAAGGGAACTAAAAATTTTATCAGATCAAAAAAAGGTATTTTCCAATCAATCAGAATTTAGATTTTTCTCTTTGAATTTGGAAGATTATACCTGATTTAATACTTCTATTTTCACTTTAAATGCATTGTTTTGTGTTTTACAGAGTCTAGATCTCTCAGAGACATTCTGAGATAAAATGGTAAGAAGTGTTTTATGTGCATTGAATTCTCAATATGCCTCATAGATGATAGCATTTAGTGAAATTTTATAGCTATTTCCTCTGCCCAAATTTTTATATTTGACAGTGATGCTTAATCAGAGTTCAAACAGAAAGTAATTTTCTCTGTTGTAGCAATTAGTTCTCTTTTAACTAGGCAACGTTTCCAAGTAGAAATCACTTGATTTCTAATCCAGTTGTGTCCAAAATAAAACAAAGAAGTTCTCTGTCATTTAATCCTCATAATAATTTTGCTAAACAAGGCTGCACATCGTTGGTTCCTTCATATTCCTTGTCATAGAGACAGTTGCAGAATAGAATCAGGAATGGAACACTCTTCATCCATGGTTATTGCTGTATCACCATCATCCTGAGGTTTAATTTCTAGTGGAAGTTTCAAAAAGCCTTTGCTTATGCAGCATACAGAGCAGTTTGGCATCATCCTGAAGTGAACTTAAAATGGGAAGAAATTATTTTCTTAAAGGAAAAGAGGTCCCTTGCACTTTTGAAACAGTGTAATACTGAGAAGAGCATGATTATCCGTAGCTGCAAATCCAATATGCATCAACTTCCACATCTTGGGGTCAACACAGAAAACAGGAAGTTCAGGCAACCAACAGTAAAATGGTGAAATCAAAATGTATTATCAATAAATCAATCACAATCTACAATAAATCTGAAACACATGGAAGTCAGCTGAAGAATTTAAAGTCCTATGGAATACTTGGACTGCAAGGGATTAGGATAGATAAATCATCTATATTTGTGTAATTGCTAATATATGTTTAACTTGTTTCAAAGGCTTTTAATGGTGAACACTCCACAAGCTTATTAAAAATATTTATTAGAGCTCTTGCTATTATTGTTTCTTAATACTTACATCCTTCCGTTTCCACTTAAGACTGTAACTTGTCATAGCCATTACAGATCTGGAGAACAGTGCAGCATCTTATTTGCAAACTGACTGTTGCTGCCTTTCTTCTTTAGGCAGTGATCACTGTTCCTTCAATCTTTCCATATAGATCTTGTTTTCCAGAACTCTGATCATTCTCATTATTTTCCTCTGAGCTGTCTTATACTAGTTCATCTCTTGAAATGACAACCAAAATGGGACTTGGTATTTCACCTGAGAAGGTCTTAATAAGGCAGGATGATTACTTCACATCTTAAAGTACTACTTTTGTTTCTCTTGGTACACTACTTGCATTTTTTTTCTGAATGTCATAACTTGAAATCAGAGCTTCAACCCAAAACACTAAATGCAAATAATGGGCACACGTCTACATCAGAAAGATGGCGCAAATCATGTAGTGGCACTTCTGCAAAGTGTGTGCTGTTGTCTCAGATTCAGGCACATGATGATCTTTGAATATCATCCTCCAGGCAAAATGGAATTATTACTGTTTTTTTGTAAATTTATTGGTGTAGCCTAGACTAGAATGAATGAAAAAAACTTGACTAACTTTAAAATATTAAACTTCACCATGGTCAATAAAGTACAACACTATAAACAGACTACCTTTCAGCTAGTGCTAGAATACTGAAGAACTGGGCTGTATTGTTATTGTTGTTAAAAAGGAAAAGGTAAAGAATGTGGGCAGGGGAAAATAGAATAAAATAGATTACTATCTTGTGTTTTCCACAATTACAAATATTGAAGAAATTAAGAGAGTCAAGGCATCGCTCTTAGTGATAGTGTTATTTCTACTATAGATGTGTAGGCCTGCTTATATTTATCTGCAGTATGTTTTCTTTATAAGAAATAAGGTATCATTTGCGTATTTGTGCATAATGAATAGAAAATAATAGAGAAAATGACCAGAAGATCAAATTATTTGTTTCCTTTTTGCATATTACCATATAAAATATAGAGTCTATTTTCAGTGACACTAAATCAGGAGTAAGTAATTATTTTCAAAGATTACAGCAGTATAACTGAAATCAGCATCTGTTCCAAATGTTTTTTCTCCCCAAGGAAATTTCAATGACAGATATTAAAATGCAGATTCAAATGTAGTTAGGAAAAACAACAGAACAAAAATCTCCTTTCTCTTTTACTATTGGTAAAAATACATAGGTGGCTTTTTTTCCTATTAATTCCAATAATTTCTAATGAAGTTACAACTTATGCTGGAGCTTCACCACTCTAACCACCAGGAAGATTCACATTCACTTTTGGAGATGCAATAGCATTTTGCTTTTAAAACGCTAACCTGTTGGAACTTTGAAGGTATTCTAAACTTCTAGCCCTAGAACTCAACATCTCATTTTTTTACCCTACACTTCAAAAAAGGTATTTTCTTACTGATATTAGTAATAGCATTATAATATAACATTGTGCTTTGAGACCTGTTGGTTTGACACGTTTTATCCTGGTAAGCAGGGTATATACTTACTAGCAGGATAAAAGCAAGCCTGTGGGGGATTTACTTACCAAATAATCCAAATACTATGTTCAAGTTAAAAGGCATAAGGCCAAAAAATTAACAGGGCAGATGCCACACCTCTGTGCACACCAACCTCTTCCTCTTCACTCATTGATGCATGACAATTGTAAAAGGAATTTCTCCAGCAGATCTGTCTCTGCTTTGATGCTTCTCTTTAGGGACAGAGAAATACCCAAGCAAGTTCAGACCAAGAAATGAAAAAAAGAGGCTTGAAGATCCACAGAAACCAACACGATCTATGCTTGAAATGGGGACCTTGTATGAGTAATTCATGCATTGATGCTTATCACAGAGATTGACATTAGAAAAATGACATTGACCTTTATGGGGTTATTTTCTCAAGTCCATCACAACGTACCGAAAGTCTGTACCTGAGGTTGTTAAGGTGGAGAACCAAATGGCTTCTTAACATTCCATAACAGCAAAATCACTACTAATGGCTTACTTACCAAACCCTAAAAGTTACAGGACCAAGCGTCTGTTTTGTGCAGTGACCAGAGTGCCCTCCTTTTTTTTTCTTTTTTTTTTTTTTTTAGTATGTCAAACAAATAAAACCTTTCATGCTTTTAGAGGCATTTTACTAGTACATGGGCATTCTACTTACACAAAAACCCCCTCCATCATTGAGCAAGCCTTTCATATTTGTGCTACATACTGTAGATACTGCTATACTGTAGGTAGTGCAAAAACAACTGGCTTGTCCTCCCATGAGAGCTCGGTCCCTCTGCAGTAGGTATAGATTATTTTTTCCTTTGGAATTGTCAGAACAACTGGCAAATTTCTCCCAATTTACCTCCCAGAAAAATCCAATAATTTAAGAATTTAAGTCTTCATGTAAGAACTATTTATTGCTTTTCAACACAAGATTGAATAAGCTATGCATAGCCAGGATGCTAAAATACATGACTGCAAGCAGCTGAGGGGTGGTGACTGTGGCCACAAAGCCAGGAAATAAATCCATCTGTTACCTGTGCGTGTGTATGTTGCAACAGAGTTGCAAACTACTTGGAAAGAAAGAGGCTTGCTGATGTCTTACTTCTCCTAAACCTGTAATAAAGCATTCTGCCCCCCTGGGTCAGTGGATTTCATAAATAAAATAAAGACAATAAGTATTTAAAGTCTTTCTATTACAATGAAATTTTGTTATCAAAATAAAGTATTCAGTGGTGAATTTCTTTAATACTATTGGTCCCTCTCCACTTTTTCCTGAAGTGGCATTAAAGTAAATAATGAAATTATTATTTAAATTGTCACTTATCAGTCAGACGGGTAAGATGCTATATTGGCTGGGAGAGGCAGTTCACATGGCTCAGAACTATTGTTTTAGGCTTTTGTTGATACCACTGCATCATGTTAATGATTTGTATTATTGAGATTTCATATGCCAACACAAAAGCTAGAAACGTATTTAAAGGCTAGAAAAATGAAACCTAAGATACTGCAGTATTAGACAGTAATCTCAAAAAAATCTCACAGAGACTGATGAAGGCACACCACATAGGGTGAAGTCCAGCATTTTCTTATTTAAAGCTGGGTCAGATTGTTAGCTACTTCAACATGTGAAGATAGATAGTGTGGTGAGGACATAATTTTTGGTAGTGAAGGCATAATCTTATAGTATCTTTCTGCATAGATCTTTCTTGTTCTTTCAGCTAAATGAACTCTACTAGGTGCATATGCACAGAAAGATAAGGGAAAATATTTCATAGATTATAATATTAAGTGATATTTTTCTCCTCTTATTTCTCTTCCAAAACGAGAAACTGTTTCTTAGATCACATAAATCTGCCTGTGGCACAGATGAGATTTACTACCTGGAATTCTTCTCTGTGACTTAATCACACCAATATAGATTTTTTTTTTCCCCAGCAACAGGAAAATTTAAAATATTCAGATAACTGTTTACCATTCTTAGGTACTTCTGGAAACTTTAAAAGTTAGAAGAGGCTGGAGGACTAAGGGAGCTATAAGTAGGAAGAGCAGCACTTGTTTTGTCAGATGTCCTAAAAGTTGTTTATTCATCATAGTAGGCTCTAATTGCTGCTTATGATGAAAAGAGTAATCAATTACCTGTGCAGCGGTGTTACTAAGTCACGGATCAAAATTATCAGGTAAATGTTTTCTCTCTTTGTTGATAGAATTGCTTTTCACTATTACATATAAACAGTAAAAGGTATATAAAGAATGATCACTTACTACTTGAAGTAAAGAAAGATACCCAAATCCTACATTATCAAAGTTTACTTTCACGTTTTTCCATCGGGCACTTTGATTGTTTTTTATGAGTTCCTCGCACTGACTAAAATTGTTGATTTGGTCGACTTCAAACCTTTCATCAGTTGTGGTGTTAACACAGTAGTAGAACTTCCCAGCAAACAGATTTACTCCCATGATGCTGAAAATTAGCCAGAATATAAGACAAACGAGAAGCACGTTCATGATGGATGGAATTGCTCCTAAAAGGGCATTCACAACCACCTAGTACACAAATACAGGGGGAAAGAGAAAAGAGTATAAGCATATTTACAGCAATGAAGTTTTGTATAGTTTCACCAATGCTTAATAAATCCTCATTCAGAAACTAATACAATTTTAAAAGCAGTACATAAATAACCATACTATTGCACTGTCCTTTTAAATTTTTAACATTAGTACATGTAATGAAAGGAAAATAAGTGAGAAAATAACTAACAGAAAAACAAAAGAGAAGACCTGGTGGTAATAAGACATGAAGGCTGACTGATATATTCTAGATAAAAAAGAAAAATATATTAAATAAAAATACAGACATAAAAAATTGTAAAAACACAAATTATAGCTTAAAAATGTTTAAAGAAAAATGGCAGTCTGTAGATTTGATCAACATAGCTTTGAAATTTAAGCTAAAAACACAAATGCCATGAATCTAGAAACTAAGCTCTACATTAAAAGGATTATGCACGAATTAAATACATATCTTTATTGCCTTATTGTTCCATGCAAGATTATAACAAAGATTAATTTCTTTGTATATAAAAGCAAGACAATTTTGCAATATGTGTCTACTTGAATCAACATAATTTATTTCAAGCTCCAGTCTTATTGTTTCATGTATTAAGTCAGCAATACCCTTAATTTGTCTAAAGAAGGACATATTTAGAGCTTTTGATTTTGCATTTTAAATTACTTTTGGCCAGTTGCCTTCTTAGCCACTTGCAGGCAGGATGTCAATAAATGTATACAGTAATTAATCATGTGTGTCTGTCAGAGCTATCAAAACTTTTGTGATGAGCAGTTATTTCTCCCTAAGTATCCAATACCAGATTCTCATTTACAAGTTACGTTTTATTTTAAATTTTACTCTTTTTTCCTCTGAAAACTTTTGGACTTTGTAGGAAGATAAAACAAAATATGCAGCAGGGATCTGACTCTCAGTAATCCAGGTATGGCAGTGAGGCAAGAAAGGATTGGCATGGATATTTGGAATGTATTAAACTGTCTTAGTCCATATTTGTCCCCTGCTTTCTGTAATAGAGATGCATCCTCCCCACTACCAACGTAATTCTGAGCAAGCTCAGAACTGCTCAATCTTACTACCTGTATTTCACAGCCTCTTGAAGGCCTTTGGAAGAGGAATATGGTGGTTGTGTTATTCGTCACTCAGCACCCTCCTCCTCCCAAATGTTATGGCCAAGAATTAGGACCTGTTCAGAGATCTTAGGCAGAAATGTTATTTTCAGGGCATGTCTTCTTCTCATTTAGAATGGTCTCCTCCATTGCCAGACAGTAGAAATTGGACCTCTCTGTAACTGAGAATAATCCTTATCTTTTATAAAACAATGAATTTTTTCTTTTTTTTTTTTTTTTTTTTTTTTAAGCTTCTTTTTTTTGGTGATAACTTTAAAGGAAGCATGCTTGCTACTTGTGCTTTCTTAGAAAATGTGAAGTACCTATGTGATGTATGTATAAGATAGCCATTTTAGCAAGCGTATAAAAAAGCTAAAGAAGGCTGTTGATAATTAGCTTGATGGAACTGAGAACAACATAAAAATTAGAGATGGAATTAGAAAATTAATCCAATTCTGATCTGATCTTTGACACTGTATTATGATATTGCTGCTTTGAAATTCTAGGCCAGCTAGTTTTTGATTTATCCTTTTTTTTTTTTTTCCACTTATAAAAACATTCTGGGTGTGTTACACTGATTGAATTCCTCTCTTTAATCTTGGTGAAAAACCTGAAAATAAAAATGTCAGGAAAGAAAGATGGGGATTTAGTTCTGAAACTTAAATAAAGGCTACCTGTGCTCACAAATGTTTTTGCATGAATTGAGTGCCTATAGCAATTTCTTTTATAACAACTCTGAGATCAGTTGGACCACAGCACAGATCCAGAACAGGCAGCAGAACCCTAACAGCTGCAGTGATTGTTACAACCATGAATTGTAATAGCTGTAGAACGAAAGACTTCAACAAAATGTCGTCACTGTGTCTTGCATGTTTAGATGAACAGGTAATGCAGTCTCACCACTGAGACTATGAAAAGATCTGCCACATCTTCTTGGATAAAGAGAGCAGCTTCCACCAACTGTTTCAACAATGCTTCCAACAACTTATTTCATATAGGTCACTGAAAACCCATGAAATGGTAATAATTTTTGGTCACTACTGACCTGGCCTGGATGCGAACTGGTGACCTAGAGATGAAAGGCTCTGTATCCTATTACCAACCCCTTGAGCTATCCAGTCCCCCTGGAAGGTTTTTTAAGAAAAGAAGAAAAGAAAATTAAAACTTTTAGAAGTTGTTTCCTGTTTGCATTTTGGTGGCTTTTTTGATGTTTTTTTCCCACCAGTGTTGAGCCTTTTCTCTATCATATTTATAATGTTAAACTGCATTTTTACACTCTGGTCAGATGCTTGGCTGACTGTAAAGCCCACCTTAGGAAGAAGTCTTTAATTTCTTCAACACATACAGTTGGAGACAATTGCTTTATCAGCGTCTCTTTGGGGTTTGTTTTTTTTCTTTTGTTTTGGAGTTGTTGGGGTTTTTTTTTGTATTTGCTTTGGGGATTAGCTGAGGTATGTCAGCAGAATCATATATCCAAAATAGCACTCATACATACACAGACAACACCTACACACATAAGCTACAGCAAATGGGCAGAAGAAAGGAAGAACCAATTGAAAAGTGAACTGAATGCAGAAAAGAGATCAATTAGCATTTCTTAATGATTTAATTTAGGAAATAAAATTTGTTATTCTCAAGTTTTTGGAAAGAGTCCGTAGAAGGTTAAAAGAATGTTGGCAACTACAGCTCTTACTTTTGCTTGCTCTTCAAATCTAGATCAGATATATGATTCAAAATGCATTTTTTATTTTAAAAGGGGCTGTTCTCTTGGGCCTATTTCTTGTTATTTCTTGATATAGAATATAATTCCAATAAATTGGAAAAAGATGTTTGCATAGTTGTTTGTTTGGTTTCATAAATTACCTATTCATTTCCTCAAGGCAGGGATGATGTTGGTTAGGCTGACTCCAGTGAGCAAGCTGCAAAAGCCCAAGCACAGTCTGTTTTTTCACCTTCCTATAGCTTCAGGTAGGTGAAACAGCAATAAGAGCAAGTGAGAAGCAATACCTGATACCTACAAAGACAAAGGGACTCTAGACTATTTTTCATTTCAGTTGATATTCTTCCAGGAAAAAACATCATCATGGGAAACAATGTCTCCTCTAGAAGAAAGCAGTATTTCACATCTAAACACAAAATTTTTCATGCTTACATTTCCATAACATTTATCTTCCAATATCAGATTTATACATATGATAAAAGAATGACTGCAATACTAATTTTCTGGCTGATACTACTTTATGCCAGGACGAATTAGTACTCCAGTTGTTCTTTGTTGTTGCTGTTTGTGTCTTTTTTTTGACATCTCTCCAAAGAAAACAATAAAAACTAGAAAAAAATAATCAGTTTTGCTATCAGAACTGTTCATATATATGGAATGAGGATTGTGCAAGACACCACATTATTCCTGCTGTATGAGTAGAATATAAGAAAGCTTTTCTACATTCAGCCTTTCTGTGGGAGACATAGTTATAGATATAGTAATATATAACTCTGTTTTCGTTCCCAGAGCAAGACATTTTCCACAGATCCTGGCACCTTAGCAGCCGAAGACTTTCCAGGAATTTCTACATTAGAGCTGGATATATAAGGGTCTCCTGAAATTTGTAAAAAAAAGGCAGTAAAAATCTTTAGTAGTACTTATCCACTTTTCCCATAACTTTTGCAGAGTCTGTGAAGTTCCAAACTGGTGCAAATAAGGAGGAAACTACCATCTTTGGGATGGAAAGGAAGATTATAGGATGGTGTCTGGAACATTCTTCCCACTTGAAATGAAAAGTTGCCTCCACTTTGGAAGGTACCAGCTTTGTAATTTTATGCTTAAACAGGAAAAGTTTCTAAAGAGCTGCCAGAGAGAGCATTTGCACTGAAAGATGACAAAGTGAGCAAGTAGACATTGGATTAGATTGTTGGAGCATCACATAGTTAAGATTGCTGGAATGAGCAGGAGGTATGCTGTGAGTGGACAGGAATGGAGGCACAGGTGACATACATGATCTGAGTTTAGCATGTTCTCATAGTGAAGGACCTGGAGGACAGCACACACGGAAGACTAGAAGATGCTGAAACCACAGTGAGTTGACCAAGTGGGTATCAAGAAACAGATGGGTGTGTTCTCTCTTATGCTGTAGAAGGGTTGAGGTGAAGGAGAAAAAGACATAAAGAATACAGTAACTGTCCATCTCTGAATCAAGAAGATTAGAACCATCTGATGTTGTAATAACGGCTGATGGTGGAAACAACCCTTCTCTGAAACTAGAGGAGCCACTTCTACAAATCATAACACAGCAGAAAGTCACTGGGATTAGGGCTTAATTCAGGACTAGCTATGTCAGTTGAAAATGTTTCTGTCACAAAACCAATGAAGGTACCAGATCTGTGGGCCAGCAGACAGAATACAAACGCTGCCCAGTGCACAAGATTAAGACTAATCATCAGCAGAGGCTCTGGGATGTCTGCTACAGTTACTATGTGTAAGGTTTGGAGGTGGCCATGAAGGAAGATAAGTGATGATGCAGTTCTGGAAAAATATTCCCACATGAAATACCCTGTCTCATCTGAGTGTATGTATACTTGGAGATGGATGGAAGAGAGATGCCAGGTATGGCTATATAAGGATTAAAAATTTTTTATTTTGAAGGGATAAAGTATATGTACATTGCCAAAGCAGTAATGTAGATGGTAGCTTTTATTCACAGGTAATAAAGAAAATTTATGCCATTTGGTTAATGTTTATAACAGGTAATAAAACATATGTGATAAGACAGTCTAGCAGATGAGGACAGAATGAGAAAAGAAGAAAGAGAGTGAAGGAACTAAAAGAGAGATTGCAATAATTCTTTTACCCCTGCACTAGGTATTTTCTCATTCATTAGCTTGGAATGGGTACACTTGGAAGAAGCTTGCTGCATATGCTTGATGATCAGCTATGAACTGGCTGTAGAGACAACAGAGGATAAGAATTAAATATATCTGTGAGAGAAAGTAAAACCTACTTGACATGAGCCAAATAATGATTCTAGAGAGGAACTATGAGAATTTTTAGATTCTAGGATTCTAAAAATGTAGATTAATTCAAGTAATTGGAATCTTCTCATTTTCAATTAATTACTCCTCTCTATTATTATCTTAATGTTGCAAGAAACTAACTTTCATAACTTTACCCCACAAACAGGAATCAGGGTGCTATGCTATGTTGGTATGAATGTGTGATTTATAAACTACTAATTACATTCCATAGTTACAGTATTTACCTCACTGTAAAAAAGAAAATTCCCAACCCAAACAAAAAAACCCCACCAAAATGAAAATCAAATGATCCACCCCTCCAAATTAAAAACATAAAAACAAAAACCTCCCTAAAACCCCTTATATCAAATAAGACTTTCCCATAACTCATGTTTGTTGTCTTATACCACTGTGCACATCTGAGTCTGACTTTGTCATCTTCCATCCAAATTTAGAGGCATTTTATGGATTTGCCCTTAAGAAGTGTACAGCAAAATAACTAGCTGCCACCTTTGCTACAAAATTTGCCTTAATGCTATGTACATACATATAATTTATTCTGAAATACATGACCTATGATTATGTAAGGCCATAAATAAATAAGATTTAGAAAAATGCTTAGAAAAGTTATAGGAAAATTTAAAAATAAAACTAAAATCTTATTCTACCAAACTAATGTTTAGCCTTAAGTCACAATCATTAAAAATTAGTAAAGTGAAAGTTTGTAGAAGTAAATTATGATAGTGGGACTATGTTATTATTTAAATCAATATTTAAAAAAAAACACAGAAGATTGTTTCCTGAAAGAAATAGTGAATGAATTTTGTCAGTGTTGGAACTGGCATGAGAAGGAACTCATGTGAATCAACTGAAAAAAATTATTTATGACAAGGTCATCATTTTTCCAGTAAAATGAAGACTGCGTTGGAAATATACAATGAAGATTATTAGAAAGCTAGCATTTAAAGCAGAGATTGTAACGAAAATGTTGGATTTAACTGGCAGTATGCAAAAGCAGGCAGGTGGAAAGAACCAAAGAGACCTGACAAGAACTTAAAGGTAAATCTTAATCTGAACAGTAATGAACAAATATGAAGTAAGAGATAAAAGATCTCAGAGGAAAAGAAAATCACTCCCTTAACAAGACAATTACTCTGTTTTCTACTTTTCCATAATTGGTATTGTGCACCTGACCGAAGAATACTTCTGATAGTGAATTTTATCTTTAAAGAAAGCAAAATACTTCCTCAAGCATTTAATGGATAAACTATTTTTATAACACTTTGTGCTGGAAAAATTGCATGATATTGGGTGGTGAGTTAGCAGAGAGGTTCAACTAGAAGATTCTGTCCTAGCTTTTAGAAGAAAATGTAACTTGGCTAAAGCAGCAACATAAGCATTTGTTAGTCACACAACAGTCTATTAAAAACAAGCTACACTGTTGGATTTAACAAAAGACTGGAGGTTCTGGAGCAGCCTGATTCTATTTTTCAACAGAAATCAATTATATAACAAAGTACTTTTGAAGACAACATAGAAGAACAACATACTGTATGATAAAATACAATAATTATCTGCCAAGCAATAGATCACATGACTCGATTTGTTTGAGAAGACCTGCTAAATATTGTAAAGAGACATGATCATGACAATTACTTGATATAGAAACAGTATATTCATATTTCACTGAATGCAGTGAAAAAACCCAAGTTTTTGCCCTTCCTGTTGCATTAATGAAATGTTAGTGACCTTTATATGCCCTGTAATGTTTTCAGGTAAAACACAAACTATATTATGTGTCCCATTCAAATTTCATTAAACTTTGATTCTAAAAGCAAGGATTTTCTTTAAGATATAACAAAAACAAATCTGGAAAAAAATCTTATCAGTTTCAGTCATAAAAGATACTTCTTCAATAGTTCTCTTCTAATTGTAGTGTTGCAGTTAAAAAAAATACAAAATACTGAAGTATTTCCTGTATGATTTATGAACATCTATACACAGTCTTCCTGTTTTTAATGGTCTTTCAGGAGACATAACACGTCTAATATGTTTTCCTTAACACTCAAAAGTAATTATGATCTGTCTTCAAAATAATCTTTCAAAGTGCAAAGTCTTGAAATCAACAAAATATATTCCACTGTATTTAAGGGAAACTTGGAGAAAATAGCTAATACACTTTCTTGGGAGTGAAAACATAATCCTTAACTGTGAGATAAGGTGCTAAAGTTACAGTGAACACAGTGTATGCTGATGTATCATTTACACTGAAGTTGTAAACCCCCCTAAACTAATGGTACCCTCCTACAGCTGGTGCTTGCAAGGGTTGTAGTCCTAAGAAGTGGATAGTTCTAATGATTACCACAGTGTCACAATATCACAGTATCAGCAAGATTGGAAGAGACCTTAGAGATCATCAAGTCCAACCTATGTGAATATCGTGAATGTGAAATTTTTAAATCAACAATATGCCTCCTGTGGGATGTTTCTAAACCCTAAAAAAGACAATGTTTTTACTGGCATTTTATAAAAATTACAGAAACTATTTTCCAACAGTCAAGTTTCCATTCAAAGACTGAATTCAAGTTCCAAGATAGGATTATATATGTTATATATTGTTGACTCGTGTTGTCTGTATATACCTGGAGTGATTTACTTAATGTAACATATAGGGAGTTTAAAATTATGCAAAAATTTGAACTGCAATTATATAAATATCTATAACTGTGACTATTCAGTGTTTTGGTATGTGCTTAATGTTTTAAGAGTAATGTCCAAAACTTCCTACACGATATTTTTGAATATGTATATCTATAAACTGAGTAATAGGGTAAAGCATAGATCTTTCAAAAACAGTATAAAAACCAAATTGAAAGTTTTAAAGAAAGCCAATTTTTATCTCAGTTAAAAAAGTAATTAAAAATCTTAAAATAGCTGAGGTACTTTCTCTGGCAAAAAGAACTCTGGGAACTCTAAATAACAATACTAATTTGCTCAAAAAAGTTTTCATGTTGTTTCTGTAACATAAAAAATGTCAAAGAATTATTTCCAAAGATTTGAAGCAATTACAAAGGGGTGTAGGATGAATATACATAATATACTTTTGCTGGTACTGGGATTCTCAAATATGATTGTCTCTCCTTCTAACCCTAAAATATACAATGTAGTGATTAGTCAGACTGTATTCATTAAGGGTAGAAAAGGGGGAAATACTGTACCCATAACACAGGTAAGGGGAGGAACCAGTGGTCCACCCCATCCAAGCTGAAAGGTTATCCTATATGAAATAGAAATATATATCCTGTTATTAGTTGTGAATCTGTAATGACAGACACTTGATGTTATGTTTTATAACTCAATTATACGAGAAATGTTTCTTTCATACTAATGAAGTTTTTCATACTCTTGAAAATGCCTCTTTATTACTTTCCTTGTAAGGAAATCTAAGGAATAGCCATTGAATTTTACAGTATATTTAAGACATCAAATACTCTAATTTAGTTTTATAAGATACGAAATTGGACTGGAAATTTGAAATACAGTAAATGTTTAAAGCCATCAGCCAGAAATATGCATAAGGCATGCAAAACTGAAAGTGCAAGTGAATTTCAGATTGTTTGCTGCCTTCTACTATTTCTCTAATAAATAAATCAAGCACGGCGTGACATGCTTTATTTTGTGAAATTAGACACAAATGCATGCTTTATTGTCACTTAATTCTCTAACTCAGCAAAGCAATGTTTACTCAGTATTCTACATTTACAGGTAGCATACCAATTCAGAACTAGCGCAAAAGCATTATATTGCAAGTACTAAAAAGCTAAACAAAAAGCAATGGGTATATTCAAATCTCAGTTTACCACTACTTCTGCTTAGTACATACACTAAATGAGATGAGAATATAAACCCTAAGACAGTAATTTAAATTAAATTAAAGCAATCCTTTACTTTGCCTTCCAGCATCTGGGTGGAGTTAGTTTTGAGATTCACTATATAAAGTTTTTAAATTTCTTAGACATCAGTATAATAGCAGATATCCTATATGCCCTTAATATGACAAAATTCACTTCTGTGCTAAAGGCAAGCACAGGCTAAGGATTACTTGTACCCTATTTTAGTGCAAGTCATTCATATACCTTATATTCACTTTGGAAAGAGAATTTATCTGGTTTATGATACAGCATAGTTATAAAATTGAGTTGTAACTACAGACTATGGCTGTGGACTTCAAAGAATATAACTTAAAATGTGAGCTATATTTTGTATTTTGTGATAACAGAATAATCATTAGTATTTATTGAGTGTGCAAAATGCTGCATTATTCCAATTTGCCAGAATGGTAAACTTGTATAAGGAAAACATTGTTTGACTTAAAGTAGTTGAGAACTTGGCAGATTGTTTTAGAAAATGATGTAGAGCCTTTCATATACACGGACTTTTGTGGAATGTGTAAGATATATTTTCACAGCAAAATTTGTACAGTTTTGAACAGAGGGGTAAACATTAAAATTTAAATACTTACTGAATAAAAAGTCAGCTTGTTTTATCATAAATCAGTGTAGGTATGGGCAATATAAAAAGCAAAGAGGGTTGATTTATTTTTACTTTCTGCAGGCAGAAAAAAGAATCTCTTTTTATGAATTGCTATGAAATGAACTCAGTTTCTGAGAAGACTGCAATCTGACTATAATGTTATCATGAGCTGGTCAATTATTTATTATTTGAATCTTTTTACTGTTCGTGAGTCATTCATAAAGTAATGCCAACACAACTGTCAGTGAGCTGTTATGGATACTTGCCAAGTAATTTGGAAAAAAATATTTTCAAAAGTGCATGTAACTAATAGTAAATATAAGGCAAATATAGTTGGCTAGTCAAATTTGCTTAGTAACTGGAATCAGGTACGTCATTGACCATCATTAATATTGGAGGACAGAGCTGAAAACTTTTTGCTTTTCTAAGCTTGTCTGTGATTACAACACAGTAAATTGCTCATGAATTATTCAAATTGTGTAGCTGAAATTCTATCACATGATTGGGCTTCTGGCAGAATTTCATAGTTATTCAGCAAGAAAAAAGAGAAAGCAGTAAATAGATTTCAAATAACAGGTACTTTTCTTCGAGCATGAATATCCTAAATGTTTTAAGTGGAAAATTTACTAAGACAATCACGTAACGATACAGAAAAAATTGAATAAAACGTTTGGCAATCAATTTTGACATTATCTTTCTAGAAGTAAATTTTTCTCCAATGTAATTTTAAGAACCGCATTTTTTTCTTTTCTTTTCTACACTGGTCTCCCAGTCCTCCTGCAGCTGACCAGAACAATATATAAAAGTAAAGCTGACAGCAGTTTCATGACATTTCTCTGCACAAAACCACATACATTTCTCTGAATGTTCATGAACAGTACATACAAAGAAAGACAAAGAGAAAATGGCTAAATCAAATAGTTGTACATTCTGAAGTACTTGACCAGCTCTTATCCTGCTGAAATTTATTAACTTAGTAATCACTGGTTAGTAATACATTTTCTGCAGCATTCTGAAGTAGAGATAGATAGTTTGCTGGATACGATTTAAGGAAAAGAATATGAAGTCTCAATTGGACTCCATTAAGCTTAGATTTCTTTCTAAACATTGTTCAGACAGTGTATTTCAGCCTATTCCACTGGTTTGTAAATGACTTGGAATTCACTAGTGCATTGTTTCCTCTTATGTTTCCATGAAGCAGGAAAAAGCATTCTCTTAAAACATATTTCATTGACATGCATATAGAGTTAGTTTGTATTCAGTGGCTTTAAGGAACAGAAGGTATAAACAAATGAAAAAAAGTTAAAATGCCTTCTTGAGTGAGATGAATAGTAAGCAGGGCCTCTAAGTTAACTCAGAGAAGTAAGAAATGACCTTATATACATTGTATTGAATATTGAATAGGGATTAGTTGAAATTAAAAAAGCATTTACTTTACAAAAAGAATAATTTCATAGAGAAATCAAATAACTTGATTTGCTTTTTAAGTCAGCCAAACTCAGAAATAGATTTAAAACACTAGTGTGTAGGAAGATATCTGTAGTACCATGTAATAAAATTCAGTGAGGTTAGACTAAAGGGGTATTTCAAATATAAAAAAAATGAAATATTTTAAATTTTAACATAAAATACCTTTTTAACTAATGCTAAATTAGATTCCTTTATTAATATTGTAATATTATCAGTAAAAAAATACAATTTTGTTACATTTTGCTCATTGTTGAGTCTCTGAATAGAGTTCATAATTGGTAATTTCAAAGACTTATATGAAAAACTCCTGAGATTGGCTAGAAAGTAAAGTAACCTTAATGAATGTAACTTCTATGTGATACTGCATATGGATTTAGGTGAATAGATGAAGCTTTTTGCTTATCTGTTAGTAAAAGATATGCGATTAAAAGATAGTGCAGCCTTTCTGCATGGACTTGTCATTCCTTGTTGTGCATGCATGTATCCTTTCTATGCATGCAGAGTTTCCGATTCTTTCATGTTGTCTTACCCTCATGCCTTCAAATCGTGACAAAGCTCTTAGAGGTCTCAAAGCTCTTAGTGTCCTAAGGGACTTAATGGCACCAAGTTCAGAGTAACCCAATGCATTTGCTGTTAAGCTAACCAAAGAGACCTATATGAAAACAGGAAAGTAAAAATTATTATATTGTACATACTATTTTACGTACCATAGATGTGAGATACACACTCCTTTAGAAGATTCTAATTTTGGATCACTTTCTTCAGGAATAGGGAGTCTTTCAAATGAAAAAAAAAAAAAGAAAAAAAAAGAAAAAAGAAGTAATCTGAAAGAACAGGTAAATAAGCAAAAATAGCATAAGATAATAAGTAATATCTGGAAACATTAGTACTGAATGTCATATTTTGCTAGTGATTTGAGGGCATTTAAAACAACAGAAAGCAAATTAAATTAATCTCTCCGTTTTATCAATTTTTACCAATTTAGGTATTGCTCTTACTTTTTCCTTATTTTACAATGCTGTTGGGATCAAAAATTATGGTTGACAAAGTCCATTTGATTGTCCATAACTGAAAGGGAAACAATTGAAGTTTGTGTTGAACTATCAGATGGGTCACAGAGCAATATTGCTCCTCTGAAAACTGGTAGAAAGGATTACTTTTTCCATGACAATGACTATTCCTTTTCCCTATCAGCTGAATTTATGTGCTTTACAACCTGATATTAACCTGGATTATGCTTTTTCTAGGACCTTACAAGAACAGTTCCATAGCCGGCAGAATTTAACAGGCCTTTAAATATTCCATGTCCCTACATTACCTCAGTGAGAAATATCACAATGTCCACATTTGCTGTGGTTCCTGTCCAATATATTACCTTCTGTTTGTTTCTCATTTCTCCTAAATGTTCCTTCATTATGCTCTTCTAATTCCTTAACTATTGGGCCAAAAATAGCATAATGTTCTCATGTAGCCTGTCTTTATAAAAAACAATATATCAGGTAAAGAGAACTCCAGGACAGCACTCTTTATTAAGCATATTTAAAATCAAGCATTTTATGTGAAATCTTTAGCTTTTAAAAGTTAATAGCTTTTCTTGTCAGGTATTCATGAAATCTGCATTTCTTTCTCCAGCACATTCCTCATACTATAGACTTTCAAGTTGCCATGATCTGAAGCAAAATTATAGAAAATATCCATGTGGGTAAATCATGAGCTTGTTCAGACAGTTGAATATGTACTATACCTTAACACAATGATGTATTCAAATTTTCCCATTCACAAAATGGCTGTTTGGGATATTATGATTTAAATAACATCAAACATTAGACAAAATGAATTCAGAAAAAGAACACTTGCTTCTGCTTGCATGCTTCTTTAAGCCTTTTTGCTGTAAGTGCCACTTAGGTATCCATTTTGAGAAGAATTTCAATACTAAGGAAAAAAGCATTTTCCAAGTGTGGGTGATTTCTTTGTATGAACACGGTTATCTGTAGCTGTATTTGTGTATTTGAATCCTAGATATATTTAAACCATAATGTACACAAATCAAAAAGGTAGACACGCATCACACAACAAAGGTAAAGAAAATTAATTGCTCTGATTAGCCCTTGTATGCTGGGAACGCATTCAGAAACCATTGGATTTTTGGCAATTCTTTGAGAAAATAAATGCTTTTTACTACTAATTAACTGTTTCTAAGTCACTGAAACCAGGACAAAAAGAATCTTAATTTTAAAACTGATCTTGTTCAATATTTGGTTTTTGTGTATGTTTTACCAGAAATAACTGTCTTAAAAATATAGTGACTGGCTGTGGTTTTGCAACTATGTATACATAGTATTTGCATTCCTGCACATTGAAGTTTTTCTCAGTGGGGTATACTTAAGATATTCTTAAATTCTCCATAATCGTATCAATGCATCAAGAAATAGTCTCTCCTGTTTCACAGCACAGCACAATAGAGTTAGAACTATGAGATAACCCTTGCAACAAAGATTATTGAGCCTGATTTCAAGTATGGCTGTGAAGACTGCGAGTTCAGTAATATTTATTGGACTTTAGTACTAAATAAGCCACAATGAGAAAACTAGAGATGTATTTTGCTTTCCTTGTAAAACCCTAATTTATCCATATGCTGAAATTTGTGGACATGATGTTCATTTTCTTGCCAGAGAAGTTTTCCCTGGTGGACCAGACACCCATCTAAATGCTGGATTCAACTTAGACCACAGCAAAAGGGATGGTGGGGCTGAAGGTGGAAATGGGCAGCCCAGGACAGAATGGAGGACAGCATGACCTCTTTCAACAGTAGTATTGGGATAAATCCTTTAACTCCTTACAGGGCTACCATGTGAGGTCCTTCTGTTAGCAGAATTTCCAGTCTTTCTTAACTCTGTGGTATAGCAAGGCAGTGCTGCAAGTATAAAGTGAAAGAGAAATACGGAATTTTTCCAGCTACTTTACTTTTTAAATTGAAAAGTAAACTAATTGGCATTAATAGGTATTAGGGTTGCAGAGAAAGTAATTTTAAAAATAATTAGATAAATGTAAAAGTGTCATCTAGGAAATACACTACATACATCGACAATCAGGAAGTCCAGCCAGCACCAGGCATTAGTAAAATATGTTTGGTAGCCATAGGCCACCCACTTGAGCAGCATTTCCAGAATGAAGATGTAAGTGAAGACCTTGTCAGCATATTCCAGCATCGTCTTGATAGTTTTACGTTGTTCAATATATATGTCTTCGAAAGCCTGTGAGTATAAACATTCAAAGATATGTTATTTTTTTGTTACTGCACATACTTCAGGTTGTAATAAAACAAACCAAAAAAGGCAACAAAAGAAAGGAAATGATCTCCAAGAAAAGGCATGGGTATGTAGCTATTTTTTTCCTACGGAATTGTATTATCCAGCTCACAGGAGGAAGTGGATATTACACAGCAACCACTCCACTGGGCAGGGATGTTTGTTTGTTTATGATGCTGAATTTCATGCTCACAAAAGAATTTGTAGGGAGAGCTGACTCTCACAATTTCCAGAGGCTTGAGCTAATTCATGGTCTGCAAAGCATTTTCACAAAATAAAGGTTCTATGGATGACCCAACTTAGTATAACAAGCACAAGGTACTAACACCATGAGATCTTTTTGCAACCTTCCTTCCAGAATTTCACCTTTATCAGATCTCTTTCTATCTCACTTAAATTCCTGTCATCAAAGATTTTCTCCACTTGGTTGCACAAACCAAAATTCAAGAGTGTAGACTTGATTTTTTTCATAATTTGGAGGGCTTTAAATGACAGGGAAGGTGTCGCATGATGTTGAGTAAAAGTTGGTTTCTTTGATGGTTGTATTGGACAAAAGAAAGCAGAATAATTCTTAGAGATGTAGCTGAAACTAGATAGATATAATCACAAACTGCTAACCATTAACCATTAAAGTGTTGGGAGTGGTTTAAGGAGTTTATAATACAGTTTTGCAACACATTGTTTTTATTGTGTAGGAAGTTCAGTAACTTGTTAAAGGGTAATTACATCTACCAGGGTAGGTGCTAGATGTACTCTACATTATCTCAGAACAGCAGATTGCCTGAGAAACTTCATCTCAGTATATGTCCAGGCTCACCTTTACTTAACAGTTTATATCCAATTTCTTCACTCTTTTTCACTACTTGCATTTTTGAAACAACATATTATTGGTATCTTTTATTTAATTTATTGTTATACATTTGTACTATGGTTTGCTTCTTTTTTTTTCTGCCCTTACATGTTTGTTAAAGCGAATTCATGTTCTTGCAGATATCGCTTTAGTCTACATGAGCATGAGTCAGCAGAAGCAGAATTGCAACTCTAAGTAATAAATTCTTATTCTTAGAAAGAGACAATTAAAAATACGCAGTCTTACTGTGTTCTAGCACATAACATTTGTAAGATTTCATAAGCCAGCCCTGGCATTGCAAGCTATTGTGAGCTGTTCATGCATTACAGTTAGTTCCAAACTCTTCAACAGTGACAGTGATTTTCCTGAATTACATCAGTAAACAGCAGTGCATGAAGAGAGCAAACTCAAATAACAAAGTTAAACATGTTCTTTACATATTGATCCTCTCAGTGCCTCAGGTGTAGCACTGTCACTTTCTGCACTGGACTTAGGCTTTCTGTAATCACTTACGTCTGTTCTTTTTTCTACATATTGTCAAGAAGAGACTTTCTTTGCCATTTTTTCAGAGGCCTGACTAAAGTTTAGTCCTGTCATTCGAAGACATACAGTTGTGTTAAATTAATGTTTGAAGAGTGAACTTTTAACATCAAGACATTCTGTTTGTGTTTAACTTACCAGAGCTCCACTACTGAGGAGAATCATAAAGACAATGAAAGTCTCAAACCAGTTGTGCTCAACAATCCTGAAGCAGGTTTTTCTAAGGTTCCACCACTGCTTTCCTCTCCCTTCTTCTATACTTACTTGGCAGCATTTGAACCTTCTAACACAGCCTTTAGAACAGCATATGTAATGAGAGGTGAAAAAGAGATTTTGTTGAGTTGCATCAATTTTGGTTATGCATTCTGTTAATTATACAATGCTATCTTTACAGAAACTGTGCTTTTTAGTAAAAATCCAACTGATTTTCATCTAGAGGACCTTCTTTTTCTCCAAAGGAAAAAAAATTACTTTGCGACAATTGGAATTTACGGTTAAATAAACAAGTGAAAAGAAAGTGTTTCTCATTTATCAGGAACCAAGTGCTCAATACAGTGCATACAAAAAGATAAAAGCCCACAGAGTATGAAGCCAAATTACAGAATACGAAGTATGAGTTAAAGTATACAAGCTCATCCAAACATCAGGTAGGTTTATGTAGTAAAGTATGGACAAATGATACTAATGTTTACCTTCTTTTGTTCAGGATACTCAATTCAGAAAATGGTGCATTCATTTTATGCAAAAATCTGATAGTTTCAGCTGAGTTCTGAGCTCTTTGGTACCAGCTAACTTCTCTAACTTGTGTGTCCAATTTATTTATTATGATTTACCTACTGATTGAATCTAACTTTTGCTTACAGATCCAAAAAATAGCATTTGTATCCTTACATTACTGTTTTAAACTTACTCTTTCCCTGCCTTCTTCATCTACACATATCCATAAGGTTTCTTACAAGGAAATGCATTGCAAAAACAATTTATTATCAGATTCTGGTCTTACTGAATTGTGGGCAAATAGAAGGAAGAATAAAAGATGAAAGAGTCCACCATGTGTGACTGTTCTTGCCCCAGGTGGCACACAAAGCTCTTCCTTCTCCTTTTTCCAATTTGTAGAAGGTTCATTTAGCATTTTTCACAAGATCATCTAGGTGCAGTTTTTATTACTCAATAGCTGTTCCATTAATGTATACTTTATAAAGCACTTTGACAGATATCTATCAAGAATGTTTTAAAAATAGTGAGTTATTATCTAAGAGACTGTAACTAAACTCAGAAATTACAGTAATTTATACTAAAATAAAACTTTCAATAGTGTGTTTTTCTTATTTTAAAAATAGTGATAGTTTTCATATAAAATGTTTTCTTAATTGTTTATCTGATATATTGTATAATGGTGGTGTAAGTATCTATAATGGAATAAAATCACCACTGCTAATAATCAAAGTTCAAACATTAAAAAAAAGAGTAACATAATCCATAAATCTTAATACTAAATTTAAATTGAAAATTATTATTCTATTAATAAGAATTATTAGCATTTTTTTCCAAACACCTTCTGTGAAGCAGGCTTCTGGCTCCTGGGCTTCTTCAGGTTCAGCTTCAGGTTGTTCTTCTGCAGGAAGTCCAATATCAACTGTGCTACCTTCAGATGAACTAGATGAATTCAACTTCTGTAAAGGAAAGAAGCATCACAAATGTACAGTAAATAATTTCAAGGCAAATACTATTTGATTCTGGAAAAAGTAAATAATTAGGCAATGTTTCTGAATGTTCTAGAATTGAACATAAGTAAATTGCTGATAAATATAGGTGAAATTTGTACAATCTTTGGTTTCTCTTCTGCATTGTATGGATGTATTAAATAGAAGGTACACCAGCGATAGATCAGACTTTAAAAAATACACTTTAAACCAAAAAATATGTGTAGTGGTGCTAAACCTGAAAAGATTTAGGACTGCAAAAAGCCATAATTGGTAATAATCTCTTGATCTACACAGAAATAATGAAGCTTAAATAAATATACAATAATCTGTAGTGTCTACTTAAAAATCAGGTACGAGTCTAAAAATAACTACATAAATGAGATGGGAGGTCAGAGAAACGAGGGAAAAAAGGCAGAGAAGGCCATACTTCAGAGGTTAGTAATTTCAGATTAAAATTGCTGAAAGTCTAGCTCAGAGTGAAGCAGAATCTGTATGCAATAAGGCTGAAGTAGTTTAAGTCCATAAAAATATCAAAATGTGTTTTATCCACAAATTTTCAATAACATGATGAGCATAAAGAAAGAGAAGTGTAAGTTGAAACTAAATTTAAAAAACCCTAAATAATAAAAAGAAAATGCACTTAAGCTACTTTTCATCCTAAAAATTCTAAAAGTGTAGCTGGGAATTCCTGTATTTAAAGGAATCTCTAAAGGACGTAAACTATTATAAACTATTTTTATGTTTTCTGGTTTATATCTGCTTACAAAAAAAAATCCTATAGAGGGGGATTTTTCAAGAGAGAAGGTGACACTCCTCATAAGACCCAAAAAAGGGGCAAACAAAAG
Organism: Serilophus lunatus; assembly: GCA_013399895.1. Classification (NCBI taxonomy): domain Eukaryota; kingdom Metazoa; phylum Chordata; class Aves; order Passeriformes; family Eurylaimidae; genus Serilophus; species Serilophus lunatus. The sequence goes on from VXBA01003295.1 coordinate 30,210, forward strand.
TTTCTGGTGGAGTAACATTGTAACTAAGGTTCTACCTCCTACTAATTTTTGCAAAACCATATGGACCATAAACAGTTTCTATGGATTAATTTGGTCTCTCACTGTTTGGCCTCTTATCCCCTTTTGGCCACTATAATTTTTAACTCTTTCTCACACTTCTGTTCATCAAGAATGAAACCCTCTTTTATATATGAATTTATTCCCGTCTACAAAGAGGTGTAAAAATAAAAAACTATCAAGAATCGAATGCACCAGCTTAAGAAAAACAAAACAAAAACCCCTCACAAAATAAACACCCTCAAAAGATCAGAGAAATATGCGCAAAATATCAAAATACCTCTTTGCTTTCTTCCAGGTCTGATTCACTACTAAATTCCTCTGTGTTTAGATTTTCGAAGTCCGATTCACCCACAGCAATGGGCACTGTCACAGTGAGGCTTGGATTGTTTATGAATGACATGTAATCGCTTTCATCAATTATGTATTTTTCCACACTGCTGCCTGTGCCTATACCACTGGTGGTTCCATTTGCATCTTTAATGTAGTCATGGTCCTTGCTTAGTTCCACAGTTGTATGGTTAGAAATACAGCTATTTTTGTTGTTCAAATCTTCAAGTGGCTTGATTTCATCTAAAGCTTTTTGTTTTTTAACAAAAGCTTTTTGGATGAATTCACGTGCTTTTCTTTTCACATAATCTATGCCTTTCTGCATTCTTGCTACAGCAATTTGGAGATTGTTCATTTCATTATCATCATCTGTCACAGCAAGGTTGTCTGCACTAAATGAGCTCAAGAGCAAGGCCAAAAATAGGTTCAGTACCTGCAGAAAGACAAAAAATAGGATGTTCTAGACTTTATCCCAACAAATAACGTTTATTTTATTAAAAATGTCATATTAGGGACATCAAAGACTGAAATCCCAATAATTCACCATAAACGAAAAAACACCCTCAAAACTTTCTCTTTTCTCCATAAAAGCCCAAGCTTATTTAATTTAGTTTAGGTCCTGCTCACTATTCCAAAACTATTCCTAATATCTGCAAATGTGTCTTTAAATCCCCACAGTATATAGAAACTTTGGTGCTAAATCTTATAGTCTAAAAATGAAGATATCAGATTTGCTATTCAGCATCATTAAAAAGTTTAATCTATCCCATCATACAGCAGAAATTAGATTATTTAGGAGACTAATCATATGGGATAAATAGTAAAAAACTCCACAGCAAACAGTTTATAAAGAGACTCAAAACTAAAATTATTTGTAGCACAAAATATTTACAAAGAGCCAAAAGACAAATCAGTCACATTCTTAAGTGCTCTTCTTAATCTTTTTAGGATTTTGATATTGCAGAATACTTTGTTCTCTATCCAAAAAAGCTCTTAAGCTTAACTTTAAGCATTACTTGAAAACACCTGCTTAAGTGCTTTTTTGAAACAGAGCCAGAGCACTTCGTTCTCTTCAGGACTGAGATCACTCTCTTGCCAAATAATTTTTTGCTAACACTTTGATTACATACCACTAGGTTTCCAATGACCATGACCATCATGAAGACGGTAAGGCACATGGCTTGGCCTGCAACCTCCATGCAGTCCCACATTGTTTCTATCCATTCTCCACACAGCACTCGGAATACAATCAGAAAAGAATGGAAAAAATCTTGCATGTGCCAGCGTGGCAGGACACAATCACTTGCAATTTTGCAGACACATTCCTTGTAGTTTTTCCCAAACAGCTGCATCCCAACCACAGCGAAAATGAACACAATGATGGCCAGCACCAGGGTCAGATTCCCTAGAGCTCCCACAGAATTACCGATAATTTTTATCAACATATTTAATGTCGGCCAAGATTTTGCCAATTTGAAAACTCGTAACTGAAAGAAAAGAAAAATATTGTTAGGACAACCACAAAGACACAAAGATGTTTTAAAATTAATTTGTGGGAAAATATTACTGCAAAATTATTGCTGTTCAGGTAGTATCATCTTGTCTAAAAGCATGAAGATGGAAGGTTCCCTCAAGAAAAATTTGTAAAGATAGAGTTTGATATCCTCAAAACATACTTTTTGCTGAAGTCCAAAGAAGCTATTGGTCATATCAGATGGAACTTAAAATCTAGGGTACATCCATTAAAATTATCTGGGCCACTTTTCAACCGGTATTTGTAGAGCGTATCTATTCCTGTGATGCCAATCACAGCACAATACATCTAGACAGCCTATTTATTTCTGCACAGTAGGATGCTTTAAGCATGTATATACAATAGATACATTGGAAATGGGCCCAGGGCACCCACTGTTGTCTGTCTTGATCTCTATCAATAACCATTATGCAATTAATAAGGATTTGCACTAATGAAATTGACATCGGGATCATTACCATGGTAAACATCAAACAAACTTTTAAGGCAAAAATAAAATTATTTTAATGAAGCCCCATTGAAAAAAACAGTGCAATTGATGTATATTTACCAATCTGAATGATCGAAGAACTGATAGTCCTTCCACATCTGCAAGACCGAGCTCAACCAAGCTAAGGGTTACAATAAAACCATCAAAAATATTCCAGCCCTCTTGGAAATAATAATAAGGATCCATGGCAATTATCTTGAGAAACATTTCTGCTGTGAAGATTCCAGTGAAGACCTGAGTTCAAAGTGCAGTTTGTTATTTCATTGTGAAACATAATACTATAGATTTACCTGTTGTCTAGGATTCTAATTCAAGCTACATATTTGCAATGTCTTATCCTGATACTTAAAATAGTTATGTTTACTGTAGTGATTTATTATGTTCACTTTCCCTTAACAAGGACCATACAAACCAAATAGTTTTTCAATTAGTTACATTTCATACTAAGCAAATTACATAAACTTCTTTTTTTATAGCATTTATAATCCAATTTCAACTGTACCAAGAGATGGACTTTTTCATATAACATGCAAACAATATCCCAAATTTGATTTTCAGAAGGTAAACCAGAAGAATGTAAACTACCATGAAATTACAAAGTATAACATCTGTCTTGGTATATGAATTACAATTGACTCCAGATGTAAGACTCCAGAGGGGCACATTCTTCACTGGTATAACCTGCCATTCAGTTCAACAGAGCTATGAATATTTATACCAGATGAATAAATGGTATATTATAATCCATCTCCGTTGATACAACAACTGAGACTCAACATAATATACTGACATACAACAATTTGCTGAAGCTAAGTAACTTGTATCTGGGAGTTGCCAGTCAGTTCAGTGAAGCTGATTGGCTCAATCACCTTGATGTCAGGAATAAATGAGCATTTAAGAATGCATTTTAAATGGTTTCTCATCATGGGATGCTATACTGAATAAAGTAGGAATCATATTTAAGAGCCACCAAGGTAATGACCCTGGGTAGCTTTGAGAGATGTCTTGGGAGAATTTCCTGTAGGATAGGAATGTACTAAAGCCACTGTCAAAGACTGCTCAAGCCCTGCTGTGAAATGCTTTCTTTTTTTTTGGTTTAAATAACCTGTTTTCTAGCAAGCTGAGTAGAAAATGGGACAGCTAAAGAGAATAATCTAACTGGAATAATCGGGAGATAGGAAAGAAGAGTCTGACTTTCTCTGCCTAGGAACACTAATACTCAAGATAGGTTTTGTTACAGTCTTTAAATACATTCTTGATGCAGACACCAGAGAGGGAAAGGTTACCAATTTTTAAACTACAGGACTGGAATCCCTGAGGAAGACATAGGAATGATATATACAGTTTGAAACGCTGACTAAGGTTTCTAACAATTAGGACAGGAAGGTTCCCAAGGAGCTTCAAAGTGGGACTACTGCAGCAGGCAACCCTCGACAGCCTCTGAGTTGCAGAAGCAGTTTGTGTCGGGGAGTCTGAAACTAGAAGAGCATAGTGCTTATAGCCAGGTTCTCTCCTTTGTATTCAGCTGTACATCAAGATTTATATGGCATTTTCTTGGTTGGCAAACAAACCTATAAAATGGTACAAGATTCAGCATTTTACTAGGAAACTAAGTTTCAGGGATTCCTTTATGTTAAGTATATGAAAATCAGCTATACAATTATCCATACATTCTCCCTCCTAAGTCCTGTAGTTATTTACATAGTCTGAGTTAATTTTTCCTCATTACAAAACAAAGATTATTCAAAATCCCACTATAGGGAATAAGTTCTTAAAATAAGAGATAAAGTAGGGCTGCAGCTGCAGATATTTCTATGTGATCAAACCTGTCAGTTCAAAAGCATGAGAGCTACAAAAAGTTAACTCCTGAAATCTTTAATAATTTATCTTTTTGAAGTAGAAGGGAGAAATATAGTTGACAACATGAGGAAAATATATCTTACTAATTATCTGAGGATAAGAACAAAAAATATAAGAGGAAAAAGTACTGCGAGATATTTTTCACAGAAAGTATCTAAAGAAAACAATCCACCTATTCACATAAAAAGTCTCTGACAAGAAAATTCTAGAAATGCTTTTAAATTGATCTTTTAGCTATTGTAAACTTCTGCTCAGGAAAGAGCAATTAAAAACACATTCATAATTTAATGACTTGTATTGTATTGATTGAGAAATTAACACTACATTTATTTGCATAGCGCCTTTTTCATGGAAGCGATGTATTTCCTGGTTTAGTAGTTACACAAATCAACTTCTCTTTAAGATGGACTTCACTTAATGTAGCATTGGAGCCAATTTTTAAATTTTTAATTTGGTTTTGCAGAACACTGCAATATATTGATTTGACAATATCCTAAGCTACATGAGTCAGGGCTGTCAGTGAAATTCAAAAAATGTTGTGATGCTTATATCCAGAGGCCAATAAATACCCAATAACTCTACTTTATAAAGAATCAAATAAATTTTAAAAAAAAGGCTGTTCAAACTCCCTCTTTCAATTATTTCAGACACATTTCCTTCTAAATCGTGAACATAAAACCCCAGCAAACTTACCAGATTTCCAACTGAAAGTACATTATTGAATTCATCGGTCATTGGATAATGTTCCATAGCCATAAAGAGCGTATTTAAAACAATGCAAATTGTAATAGCCAGGTCAACAAATGGGTCCATTACTACCAAGTTGACAATATGTTTTACTTTTAGCCAATGCGGACTGCAGTCCCAGATCAAGAAAATATTTGCAAATTTATACCAACATGGTGGGCATTTCTGTCTCGATTCTTCAAGTTCTGTGGGAAAAGAAAGTTTGTAAAGGTAGCTATGTGATTGCTCTAACATTTCTCAATCCTGTGTGAATTGTACCAGTCAAGTTGTCATTCTGTACTGGTACTAACCAACCTCCTATAAGCCCCCTTTCTACAGGGCTTTTCAAGAAAATCTTTAAAAATTGTTATAAAACGTATTTACAATGTTCAAAAGCTTATCTATCAAGCACAACTTTTTTTCTATTCCAATCACTATGCTGGCCAACATCAATTTATTTATGAGTTTCTATTTTGTATTTAATTTTACCTTGATTACAATTCATCCTGTTTCTCTACTGTTCTGGCATGTAAATATTTTTATTTTGAAATGTGTAAAATTTAGGTAAAAATTTTCATTCCTAGTTCAAGAAAAAAACCATTTTGATCACCTAGAATAGCACTTCTTTAAAGAGTAACTGAATCAATATAACTGCTAAAAATACACATATGTTTTAACAAAAGTTACATATGTTTGAAAAAATGTTCAGTGGCCTTTTTGTGTCCAATAGTATATTTTTAATTACTATGCATAAGCATCTACTCACTCATGACCATCCACATGAGTTAGATGGTGGCAAAATAATGAGATATAAATGCTTACTTATGCAATAACGCTTATGCTTAGTTATATAATAACCTTAATAAATAAAGGGCTTTGAGTTTACTAATAAATATATGCCATTTTTGGGATGGTATGTGCTACTTAAGATATTTTCAATCCGTTTTTAAGTTTCAACTCAAATTTTCCAAAATCCATGGAAAGATCAGGTACAGAATATTAAACCATGTTTAGCACACACCTTCCACAGTGTTTGTGAGGATGCTAGCAATACTCATGGCTCTTTCCCTTAAAGCTGGGTCTTCCAGGAAGTCCATAGAAACATGAAAAGAACCTGATATTCTCTTCCTCATTTCTGTTTCTGTCGTGGTGCCCTGTACAGAGAACAATCGTAGGTGAGACCACCTTGAAGAAACAAGATAAGCAAATACTATATAACCCTGTATTAGTATCTTAGGTTCGATACGTGCTTCGTGCACTTCATTTTTTATCATGTCGGACTTTTATTACTTTTCAGTATCTTTTAACTAATTTTAAAAAGTTATCTACTGTTCCAGATTGAGAGTTTCTTAACTTTTGCATTTCTTTCTGTCAAGATATGGAAAACCACTTAGATGAATGGAAAAAGGACTGAGTTCAAAATGTAGCAAAAAAAAATTTTGCAAACTAATTTTTTTCCTTGCCCCTGTTGACAGAATATTCTGTAACATAGCAGTCTTTTCCCCTAAGCAAACCTTAGCAAGTAAGAAAAGTCTGACTTCCTCATGCTTCCTCATGCTAGTATTTTTCAGCAAAGTGAGTGGACAAATTTAACTAATCAAGAACTTCTTCTCTTACCTCATATATGGTAAGAGAATGTCAGCAGTATGTGCTGCACATACGTTTTCACACGGACATTTGTATTTTTTGAAGTGTGTATTATATTCCAACAAACTATTTGTTATCTATGCTACAGAGCTCCACCAGAAATGGATGGAAAGTATGTAGGAATGAGAAGTAAATATAGAGTTGACAACTTCCTTAACTTTTTAACCAGGCTGATAAGGAAGAATGTTATCAAAATTAACTAATAATGCTAATTTTGATAGTGGCAATATCGACACCATATTGATTGCAGTTATATAACATTTTTGTATAATAAATTCAAATGTATGCCAACTGTGATAGCTAGTTGGACTTTTAGATCAGCTAAAGGAAAGTGTGGCAGAGTAATATAGTAAAGCATAGCATGTTTATGAATGTGTAAGTTAATAATTTATTACTTGGAAACTGCAAATCGCATTTGTTAGTTATGAGAGCCTTTGTAAGTAAATGCTTAGGTTGCAAACCCATCTTAAGCTGTTTTATTTACTAAGGATTTTACAAGATGCAGGAACATTCACAGCTTGACCAACCAGGAAGCATTGCCAAGGGTTCCATTCTGTAGAAAACACTGGCTGGTGCAGTAAGAAAAGGCCACCATGCCTAAGCTATTTAAAACTTTCTTACATTGTCATCAGTAGCTGGTTTATCTATTATCACCTCTGGCAGAAGCTGTCCAACAGGCGATGTAGGAACAGATGGTCCACCAACCAGGGAAACCACCCCATTGCAATCCACAGTGCTGTGCATCTTCCCATTCACTGGAAACACTGCCAGCATCCTGGATGACCTACTGGCCTGACTAATGTTGCTGTTGCGCCGTTCTCCGTGTCGATTTGGAACAAAAAGAGAATCTCTTCTGCTTTCATTGTCTTCAAGAGTGCTGTGCTCATCATCAGCAAAGTCATTTTCTGATCCTACATCCTTTGCTCGACCTCTGAAGCTGAAAAGACTTGTTCTGCTGTTCCGCCTTGGGGAAAACAGGGAGCCACGAATGCTCAGCAAAGACTGTAGGTGAATAAAATATGGAATTATTAGCTAAAATCCTCAAACTTAGCACTGTTCTGCTAACATAGGTTTTCTTTTTTTCTTAAATGGGAGGAACCATCTTACCCAGAAGCTAAATGCTGCTGTGAAACTTTGGTATGTATTTCATTATATATATATTTTGCAGATAGCAATATCACTGTTCATGGACTTCTAAGACAAAACCACTGTTAAGCACTCCTTTCTCAGCTAGAGTCGCTGAGTAGATTAGTGCATAATGCCTACCAAGATAAAAAGGCAGTCTTTACATGCACATTGTTTCATGCATACAGCACCTTGCTCATACTGAACAAACATTTGTTCAAACATCATTGAAGCAGGAGGAAAATATGAGGCTATCCTAATTGAAATATACTATATAATTTTAGTAAGTCTGGGTAATATATAATCATGGTAACACCCCCCTACTCCCCCAAATCAATCAGAGAGTATTTAAATATGATTTTTAAATAATCCTATTAGAAGAACAGAGATTTCAGGTTATATTTAATTCTGGGGGTTTTTACAATGCAGCTAGTGCACTTACTCTCAAGCACTAGCTATTAAAGGTTAATAAAAATCTCAGAGCTTCCTTTGCTAGCAGCATCATATTACAGTACCAGGAAGACTAAAGTAGTTTTGCAACAGCCTATGATGCTTTAAATGTATGCTTTTATCAAAAATAACTATATGCAATACCTGATGAGGAGAAGAATACTTCTTTTCATATGTCAGTCTATTGCCTTCAATAGACAATCGGAAACCTTTCCTTCTGATGCTGTCTTCTGATTCAGACTTGTGAAATTCATCTTCATCTTTTTCCTCTCCTCCAGACTGTTCTTTCTGTTTTCTTTTTTTCCTTCTATTTCTCCTCTCTTTTGCACTCTTTGAGCTCAGTTTTGATGCATCTGAGGAACTTTCTGAGAGCCCTCCTGCTTCTCCTCCAGCGCTGGGCTCCCTGGACTCTGCAGATGCTGTTACTGCTGCTGCTGCCACTGCTGCTGCCTGCCAAGATGCAGAAAGAATTTATGTCATCAAAGAAGCCACAATATAATTTTTTAAAATATTTACTTTACATAATTTCTAGTTCAAATTCCGTGTATCTTAACATTTTCTACAGGATATCCTTTCCCTAGGTGTTTTCCTAATTATTATTTCTCAGTTGACTCATGATATATCTTGGTCATAGCCTTCTTCCACCTTTCATGAGTAGATTTTAAATGCAGAAGTCTAACAGACTGTATTAATGGCACTAGACTAGAAAAACATAATGTAACCTTCAATACTCCTTCTTGATGGCTGATTCATTCAAAATACAATGTCTTCAGTGCAGAATAGATAACCTGTGAGCTACCTCTCTCACTGAAAGACCAACAGGGTGTTTTAGATCTCCAAATTCAGAAAGCAGAGGGTGACTATCTCGAGTAAAATCACTTGCATACACTTTTGCATTACTACACCATAAATTATACCTGAGCTGCTTCTTGTTGCTTCTTAAGTTGTTCCAGCATCTGTTGAAATTCTGCCTCTTTTTGCTCTGCTTCTTCCAAGGTTGCTTGATTTTGTTCTTCATAAGCCATGGCAACCACGGCCAGGATCAAGTTGATCAGATAGAAAGAGCCCAGAAAAATCACCAGAACAAAAAATATCATGTATGTCTTCCCAGCAGCACGCAGAGTCTGGAAATAATAACACATTTATAGCCAAGGATAGGTTCACAGAAGTTTTTCTTATTGTTAAAATTAAGATTAGAAAATTTAGCCCTCTTGCATTGCTAGTACAAACATATTTAGTCTATTTCTCATTAAAAAAATTCTCACCAATTGATAAAGGTTTTCCCAGAAGTCTTGAGTCATCAAGCGAAATAGTGACAGGAAAGCCCAGCTGAAGGTGTCAAAACTTGTGTACCCATAATTGGGGTTTCTACCAGCTTTCACACATGTATATCCTTCTGGGCACTGCCTACAAAGACAAACTGGACATTACCTATTTGGCCATTTTAATATTATCAACTGGATGTTGATGTCCTCAATGCAGTCAGAACTGCAAAATAACATGCACTTTCCTATTGTTGTTCCTATTAATTCTCAACCAAGCAGGAGATACACTAATACAAAATTATTCACTCACTCAAAGATTAAGTTCATCTAACCAATCCACAGAGCTCTGATCAGGAACACAAATCCTAAGTTCAGCATAAAATCCTAGTGTTTATTATGTGAAACGAAGTAGTCATTTAAAACATCGCCCCCCTCCACATCTACACATGTACAGAACGTGCATCTAATTTGTACACACTACAATAATATGATGAAATTTGGTCTTACCCAGCATCAGAACTATTCCCACAAAGCAGAGCATCACTTTGACCTTCCAGAAAATAAAAATGACCTGTTTAGAAAATAATTTTAAAAAATTAGAAAATTCCAAATATAAAAGCTCTTTCACATAAATAGTTCCACTGTAAAGGTGTTAAGACAATTTCAGATGCAATTTTAGACAAGCAGTGTTATTTTTTCAGCAGGACCATAACCTCAGAGTAAATGATGTTATGAATTTCAGTAAGTGCTATCACTCACAGCACTTACTGTTAAAATGCCAAGGTGTACTAAAAATTCTGTCAAATGCTTCTGGATGTAGATTCTCCCTTCTGTCTGATCACTGAACTAAATCACGCTTTGTGAAATTATATTCCACAGTTGTTTATTAATATAATGAAAATGTATCTGAAAAAAAGACACTCATAATTTATCTAAAACTTTCTGATCAGTATTGCCAAGGGTTCCAGTTTGTCACTTGCAAACACTTATGACAGTTATCTAATATGTAAACTCTGAAAAAAATCCATCCAGCTGCCAGTGGCTCTAGTGATTATAGGTGTGTACGCACTGCAGTCATCCTGCTGAGTGGTATGAGGGCCCTGGAATACACCTAAATTTAACTCAGACAGAATTACTGAAGCAGTCACCAAGTTGTCCAGGTACAATTTTAAGAGTACACAATAAAATTATTGAACACCTTAGGAAAAAAGATTGGGTGGGTACCATCAAATTACCCAGTAGCCAACCGTCCCATAGTCTGTATAGTAATCATGTTGTTAAAGGACTTTTTAAATAACAAAGACATTAATCTCTTCTTAGAAGAATAAAGAGATGATTCAAACTTTGTACTTATTAATTTTGACTGTATCCTTGAGTAGTGTGTTTCTTTTTCCCCTCAAAGCAGATGTCTACATTTGCTAAACTCTTGATTTTTGGAAGAACTATCACAGGATGAGCTTCCTCCTGTAGTAGTGACCTCCTACTTGCTCACAGGCTTCAGAATTAAGTTGGTACCTTTTTTGTTTCCTGCGAAGATTTAAAGCTCACATAGGATTTCTTTTCCATTGGACTGTCCTGTTAGATTCCCTTAAAATGATCTCATTTGAAATGCTCCCAGTGCAGCTGAGTTTAAACTTGACTCTGAGTGTGCTGACTGAGCTGCTCAAGCCAGGTTACTACAGACACTAATGAATTCTGAGTCTGAGGAGGTGTCACAAGGTGCTGGCTCAGCACATTGATTTGCTGCAGAAAGACACATAGTACCTTTGCCAGCTGCATCCCTCTATCCTGTGACTGCAATTCACCATTTGGAAAAAATTAGGCTTTAAGCTGTATGTAGACCTCGTTCTGACACTCTGTGAAGGACTAATTTTCAGTATCTAATGATATACATGCATCTTACAGGGAACAATCTCCTATGCTGAGCCAAGTGCACAGCCCTGTGTGTAGCCGCTGTCACTCTGAGCTGGTGTGCATTGCAAAGCTGCTCTGTACCAAAACACAGCTGTAAACAGCAAGCTGACAGGATGCTGCCCACAGCTGAACCTTCAGAAGCAAATCTTACTCTGCATTATGTCAGCTAATCATGATTAAAACATGCTGGAACGTAACAGCTGTTTGGGAAGTATGCAAACCTGCCTTGGTATAGTTTCTATGGAGCAGTCAGTCCTGATCAGTACTGAACCATCTGAGCTGAACTGCTACAACAGGGTCTGCATTCAGGTTCTGTGCTTCAGATAAGATGGGCCCTGTAAGCATGCTGTACTTGCCAGCTCCACGGGAAACAAGAGCCACGCAGGCTTTCTCTGAGTACACCAATACAATTGGAATGAGTGTTCAAAATATTATCATGATAGGAAAGTTTTTATAACACACAAGCTGAGCGGTATCAGCCTGTGTCCTTAATTAGATGCAAAACTTTGAATTGTGTTTTACTAAAGTAACTTGAAAAATCACCCACTATATAAAATGCATGTGTTTGGATCCCCTTTAATTGATTGGGAAATGGGAAAAAAAATCCCTGGCACTTAACTTCAAGGGAATTCATAATTGTTTGGGTAAGTGTAAGGCAATGACTGAGAATAATTGTTACTTTACAAAATAAATTGTGGGATTCTTTTTTCCCAGAAAAAAATTGCTTATGGAAAGATTGCCAAGAAAAACTTCAGCTTATCTGAGACTAAGTTTACCAGATTTCCTATCCTGGAAAAAGAAAAAGGGAAAAAAAAAGAGAGCTTGATTCAATAATGCCAGGAATGCTTACATAAAAACCCTCTAAAGTGTGTCTCCAAAAATGAGCTCAGTGGAAAAATTAGGGCTTATATGCCTTCTTTGCATAGTATACACAACTAATGGCAGAAATACTACTGCAATTCCTACAAAATACAATGCCATTGCACTGCTCTGAGCTGCAGGTAAGCCCCTTCTTACTGCCCTGTGATGCATTGGTTTCTGTCTCATGTCTGTCCACCTGCAAAAAGAGAACAGGAAGCTGTGAGAAGATAATTTTTCCCTTTGAGACTGCTGGTAAATAAGGACAAGCTTATTAACTTCATAATACGATTCATAACTTCATTATAAATTTCATAATATATGTGAAATCATATGTAAATCTACCAAAGTCTCACGTAGCCATTCAATAAAGTATGTTCTATAATTCAATTCATCTTTGTTTTGAGGGGGCTTCAGGTCTTCTTTAAATCAAATGAAATCAGAACCTGAGTGCATAGATTCTGTGCTAAAAAGTGAGGAAATCAAATTTGGCCTTGAATTCTAGGTCTCCATTAGGAGACTTTGCTTAGACTTCATTATACCCCATGGCATGGGATCTCTGTGAATTCACATGTTCAAGTAAATTGAGTTTCAAAAAAAGACTGCTTTAAGAAATTCAGCTGGAAATCCACAGTCACTGATCAGCTGTGTGATCACAGTTAGAAGCTGTCTTATTTCTATTCAAAATTTGTCTGTCTGACTTGCAGTTATTGAACGCGTTATATCTTTGCCTGCTAGATCAAAGATATGTCTAGGATGAAATTTCTGTTCCTCATGAGGTTTTTTTTTCAACTGTGATCAAATCACCCCTTAAACCTTCTCTTTGATATGCTAACTAGGCTGATCTCCTGGTCTATCTTGGTATAAAGAATGTTTTCCAACCCTTTAATCATTCTGGTCTTTTCTGAACATCCTCGGGTTTTTTTCAGCATTCTATCTAGATTGAACTTTATATATTATTCCAGTAGCAACTACAGCAGTGCTAAATACAGTCAATTGCCTTCCCAGTCAATAGTTTATTTATCTGTACAGGATATTACTTAGCTGTTTGGCTGCAGAGTTTTAGCCATAATTTGTCTGTCCTGGCTGCTCCTTAGTGCCTTCGGTGCCTCAGCCTCTCTATTGCTAAGGGCTTTCCAATTACATTTCTATATCCTGCCTCTCTGTTGCTCTGCAGCATTACACATAAACTGCTGTGGCAGTGTTTCCCAGAGCCTCTCTGGCACTATTTTTCTTATGTTCTCATGATGTTCTTCCTGTAATTTTTGGTCTCATGACATTACAATTGCAAACTCACTATTACCATAACAAGTACTCATGGAAAGCAATTGTCTCTGGCGTGAGATTCACCCATTTTTTCTCCCCTTTTTCCTACTCCTTGCTTGTAGCTTTTGGTTTGTATTAGGTGATCCAATAATATGCATGTTTGAGCTTAAAAAGGAACCAGACATGTAGCACCTGCTCTGATGAAAGTTCATTCCAATTAGTGCTAATAGCACTGTAAGAAGGAGACAGCTATAGGGAATTTTAGGAAATGCTAATGAAAAACCTCACAGTTGCTATGGGAAAAGTATTGTGGAGTGATCACTGCTGCATTGGAAAGGATACCCAAAGAAGAAGACTTACCAGGCTATCCCACCACTTCTCTTTGCAGCTGGTCTCTGTGATCAGTTCTCCCTTTCCCTTTTCCATCCGTCTCCCCCCCGTTCTAGTTCTTCATTTACTCCAAAAGTCCCTTTCACTGTCAGAGATTATGTACGCTATCAGCTATAGTCTCTATGCGTGCGGACCTGTCTCAACATGAACTGTGTAGCATTGATTTGTAGGATAGGGAGCTTAGGTTTGTCCTCTCACATTTAACTGTACTGAAATGCATGAAATACATTTCTTTATCTACTCTCAGCTTACCAGACTGCTCTGTATCAGCAAAACTGTTTGGAAAATCATGTTTTGGGAAATTATCAAAGTGGAAAGATGCATCAAAACAACTTTGGAAGATGTTTGTCTGAGATTGTTGCTATTCAGGGTTTTAACTAGTATAGATTAGGGAAGAATGCTTATTGAATTTGCAAACGATACCAATCTGGTAACTATGGTGGTGAGTTTGAGGAAACAATTAAAAGGTTAAAAGGTCCAGGACAGTTGGAGAGATGGTCTGAAAAAACAGAGTGCTGTTCAGGCTATGAACTGTGCAAATACAAAGTAAATACTCAGTGAAGTAGAAATCTGTAAAGATTCTGGAACAGGTAGACCACAAGCTGAACAGTGCTACAGTTACAAACAATAGCAAGCTATATAGGATATATAAAACTGAAGTAGAATTCACTATGCTACCACATCATCCTTCTGCCCTACTTAGTATGACTTGTGTGAAGGATAAATGCCTAAATGTGGGTATTGCACTTTAAGAAAGATGTTTATGAACAAGAAAGAATCCAGTTGAGAGATCAACATCTAGAAAATTCATTGTAGGAGAAAATGGTTAATGATCTGGGTTGCTTAGCATACAAGAAGACAGAAAGGGAGAAAACAGTCGCTAAATACTTCAGAGACAGTGGTTAATAACAGAGAGCAATTTGGGGTTGATTTGCAGTTGATAAGAACAATAAGCATAAATTTCAGCAGAAAAATCTGTTATATTTTAAACCTCCCCTTTCTAATAATCATGATAGTGAAGCATAAGAATGGATGGATGATGAAAAAATACTGAGGACTTCATCATTAGTCTTCTCACTGCATGTCAGAAGTTTCTCGTATCTGTCAGAAACGACATAGCATGCTGCTGTTGCTCTTGCTTTGGAGTATTGGAAAGGAAAATGTTTAAGATTTTTAAGTAATTTTAAGACTCCTTTGAACTTCTTTCTGTCTCAGGGGAGATCTGATTTTGGCAGATGGAGCTGAGAAAAAGTGAGGCCATGTTCCTTGTTCCCTCTTCCACACAGGCCTTTGGAGCACATATGAGAGAGAGAACACTGTTCCTTCTCTGTCTTAACTAAATATATCATCTCTTCCCATCCGTACTTCCAAGAACTGGGTCAGCCATAAACAGTGAGAATTCTGCAGACAATACTTACTTTCATCTTCGATGTACCCCTTCCAGTCAAATGGAGTCACTGTTGAATTAACCAATGTACCATTTTCACCTATGGTGCTGTTTAGCTGAGAAGTAATATTTGTTTCCAAAGTAAAGTTTTCTGGAGGCCACTGCAGGCATTTATTCCTCAAGTTGCCCATGAACAGCTGCAGCCCTATTAGTGCAAATACACTCAGACAAAACACTGTCAGGATCATCACATCCGAGAGCTTCTTCACAGACTGAATTAGGGCTCCCACAATAGTCTTCAAGCCTGCAAATGGAAAGGAATTTTTATTCTGATGTCGGAAACTTTTTCAAAGCATAAAAATGACAATGTTTCCCAGTGAAGTTATAGATTTCATGCAGAAGCCCAAATAAATGATTGTAATGTCTGTGAAATAACATTTTTGTGAAGAGCTTTTTCACTTGTGAAAATGAATAAATAGCTGAAATTTATGTTCATTTGAAACTGTGAATGGAATGAGTTGCATATATTTCAAAATACTTGTTTTAATGATAAAACAAGTGACTACTTTTTGTTCATGCTGTACATGAATCTCACATAAAAGTCTTCTTTCTTTTCATTTGTCAATACCTCTTGCTCCAAACCTTTGCTACTATCAGTTTTATAACATACTAGATTTAGAAGACAGTAGTAAAAAGCCTGTTCAACAATAAATCGGATTAAAATTTAATGCTATAAAACTGGAAATGGTTTGGAAAATTTTAGATTTTTAAGATAATAAATCCCCCATGCGATGCCCATGCTATTCTTTATTATCTTATTCCTTTATCTTCTTACTAAGTCAACATTTCAAACAGTTATATTTTTTTAGACAAAATATTCACAACAAATACCACATAACATCATGTAGGTAGGATACACATGGGTAAGAAAACTTCAGGGTCACTGATATTCTTTGAATGTGGAGAAGAAAGCTTGACTTCATACGATGCAAACCACACACACTGTGTACTGCAATGTCTCATGCAAGAATCTGTTAAACCCAAAGGCTGATTTCAAAAGGAAAGTGCTCATTTTAAAAAGCAATGAATCAGAGATTTCAGTGAATTCTGATATCTTCTGATTCCTGCTTTTTTTGTGGAAAGAAATAAGATTTATGTTTAAAAAAATATGAATTCCACTTAGTGAATTAAATTCAGCCTCAGTGTTTAACCTAGCTCTCACCTGGAATGACTGATATTGTTTTCAAAGCTCGGAGAACTCTGAATGTTCTCAACGCTGAGACATTGCCCAGGTCCACAAACTCTGTCACATATCTGTAATAGGGGAGTTCACACACAAACACAATGACAGGATAAAAAGGAACAGTTGGGAGGTACAAGGGGCCTAACACCTTACACCAGTTACTTCTTACCTGGAATTACAGAAATAGTTTTCAAAGCTCTCAATACTCTGAAAGTTCGAAGAGCTGAAACATTGCCTAGGTTTACAAATTCTGTTACATACCTGTAGGATTAAATCACAGTTATTCAGAATTTAGGCAAAGTTTATGCTACTTACTTGGGTCTTTCATCAAGACCGCTTTGGCGTTTTTAGCAAAAACTTAAATAGCAACAGTCAGAGGTTTACCTTTCACTGCAGTTTGCCTTGCATTAATATATTTCAGAACCTTCAGCTAAATTAAATGCCTATGAAGTGAATCGTACTGAGTTTACTTTGAAAGCCTAAAATTTATCTAGACTAGATTAGTAAGTTTGGAGAATGAAGTCAAAGGGAAGCTCCTTTTCTGCTTAAAAAAAAAAAGCAGGACATGAAATTAGCCTCTCTAATACTAGCTGTACTAATGGCTTCTGCAGTATTTATGTTTACATCAAAATATGCACTTTAGAATGTTAAAATTGTTTTAGACAAAAGTAAATCCATACTAAAATTTCCATTTAACAAAATTGATAGGTATTGATACTAATTTCATGCCCTTTTTTGCCCTTCAATTTCAAAGAAAAAGCAAAAAACAAAAACTTACGCAAAGGTGATGACAGTGAAATCAAGCCAGTTCCATGGATCTCGAAGAAAAGTAAAGTCTTCTAAGCAAAAGCCCCTTGCAATGATTTTTATTAGAGACTCAAATGTGTAAATTCCAGTGAACGTATACCTGAAAAATATAGAAAACATTTAATCAAGACAAATAGTAACATTTTACATTGGTATTCTGGCAGAAACATAATGATAAAATGAAAGAGTTTTTTGTTTCGAAACTGGAGAAGAAATACAGTAAATAAGCAATTTCTTCTAAAACACGTTATATTCATCATGGATACTTGTGCATTTACATGCATTAGTTATGACTGCTGTTGAAATACAGCAATCCTGATTTTGTGTGTAAATCAAAATAAATAAATCTATTAAATAAGATGTATTAAAAATTTATTGGTGACATTTATTTTAAAGGTATGCAACACTGGTCCATTACTGTTAACTAGGAAAGCTGTGAGCATAAGTTTCTGGATACTGTCTGAATCACTAATATCTAAAACATCTAGCATTGATTCTAAAGAGGGAAGAAAGTAAACATGCACTAAATTCTCACTTTAGTAATACTTTTGCTTATATGCTGTTCTTATATGCTGACTCCTAGAGGAACAGCCAAAGATATATTTAAATAACATGCAACTTACTCTACATTCTTCGTCCAGTCTGGAGGGTTACTCATGGTCATAAATACGCAGTTGGTCAAAATAGTGCACATGATAAGCATGCTGAATAATGTAGCTATAGTTAAGGAAAACATGACAGTGATTCACATAATATCACATCAGTCATATATCTTAAGTACAGTAAAATATTGACACACTAATCTTTTAGACTTTGGCAAACATTGACATACATTTTGCCTAACTGTGTAGCTTTCACTTTAGCACACTGAACTTTACTATTAGTCTTGATTTATTGATGGTGTCCTCATGTTTTGTTCTCAGCTGGTGAAGGTGAAGGAGATGGCTCTCACACCCTGGGAGGTAATGCCAGCTGAGCAACAGCCAAAACCAAAATAACTCACAGAATATAGTTTGCCTGAAGTACCTGGCATGACTGAATAAGTGTTAGTCTTTCAGTTCTACAGTTTTGGTCCTAAAATCAAGAGCTGGCATATGCAAGGTCAGAAACGTTTCTCCAGTCAGAGCTGAGCTGAGTCAGTGCCACTCCAGCACCTAGCATATCCAGCCTGTCAAAAGCACAGAACACAGAATACTGTTTTTAATTGCTGAAGTGACTACATTCCATGTTTCCCTAACGCTGTTTTAGCAGTACATGGTTCAGCAAGTGAAACAAAAATCCATAAAGAGCTCACAGGTAAACGTGAATAATTTTCCAGTGTTACTTTTGGCCCCTCTCAAAAGCGTCAAAAGCAGCCTCTGGTTCTACCAATGCTATAATTTGAAAATGGTTCAACAGTACCTTGTGGTCAATTTCTTGAAAGGCATGGAAAACTGGTGAAAATTAATTTTTATTTCAAGTTCCAGCAAGGAGCATTTTGGTATTCTGGGACTATAAATCCCAGACTAAGGGCTCAGAAGGTCTGGTGCTCTGAAGGTGGGACAGTCCGCTGGGGCTTCATTACACTCAATGCGATGTTCTTTGTTTACCAGATCCCTGGCTCTACAGATAGTGCAGCTTTTCCCTTTTTGTGGCAATAAACTCCATTATTCAAACATTTGGAAATACTGAAGTAACTGATGAAAACCTGACTCCAAATGGCCACATGATGGCAGCAAAAAATAAGCTCTGTTACATACTTATACCAAATGGTTAACTTTATTTTTCCTCTAGTCATCTCTCTAAATTCGTTCCTTAAAAGTAGTTGCATCAACATAAGTGATAAAGAAGCTGATTTAAACTGAGGAAAGCTATTTAGAGCTAAACTTAGATATAAGAGCCCAGGATTAATATTTAATTTTTTTAATCAAGTAGCATTTTGTTGTTTGGGGTATATTTTTATACCATGAACAAAACCAAAATGAAATAAAACCAAAACAACCAACCACTACTACCACCACTCAAACCCAAAATAAAAAACCAACCCTTCACTCTAGATGGAGGAGGAATAAGAGAAGTAATATCATCATCTAAACTTGTCTGAAAATTGGTACAGTTATTAAGATCATTGCTTACAGCTACTGAAAAATTCAAATCTGAGCATACCTTTTCAACTAAACACTCAAATCACAAGGAAGATTTAGCCACCTGATCCCCAGATCAGGTGTGTGACCTTTGTTAAATGCCTGAACCAGCGGTGAATATTGTGATATATTTCAGTAAGTGACTTAACTAGTCTTGAATATCATGTTGTCATACAAGCTCCATACAGTAAAAATTGTTCCATGCCTTAGAATAAATTATTAGAATGCCTTACAGTGCTTTTCATTACAGTCCACAGATAGCTTTAAAGAGTCTGTCTTAATATAATTGGGAAATTCCTTTAAATAAAGAGAATCCATTTTGGAATCCAACTTGGAGATGCCTTGCTGCAGCTTCTGTCATCTCATAAAAGAGTTAAAGAAGTGCAATGTCCTCTTAGAAGAGATGAGGTTTTATCCCTGTGCAGTGTGTTATATGCTTACAGCTAAATATCATGGTATTGTTCATAACAAAGTCCACAGGTAGGTCCCTGCACTCTGAAAGAGAGCTCAATAAGGGAGCTCAGGGCTAACACTCTGAAACAGAAAAGTTGACCATGCTTTCTCTTATGGGAATCTTAAACATAACTAACACATTCAATGCCTGTACAGCTCTTCTGTCTTCTCCCACGTTTTGAGTGATTAATTTACAAGCTCAATGTTCTATTAATTTACTATTTCTAATACACATAGGTAAACAATACTGATCTATGATTTTGTCATGGAAATGAACTGTCTTTTTCATATTCTTCCCAAACAGGCAAGCAGTAGGGTTAGAGGCACCATACAGCCTCAGGCTTATCAATTATAGGAGCAGCTAAAGTCTTATCACCTGTGTGAACTGGTGGAAGATGAAGATTGGAAAAAAACCCAAACATTGGCAAGTGGTTTCAAAGATACCTGTTGGCAGGCAGGCCCCACTCAGGAATACTGTAATTTCAGCTTTTAAAGACTTGCCTGGTGTACTTACGCATTTTCTCTAGAGCATCTTCCTACTCCTTTCTAACATTCCTTAACACTCTGCAATTTCAGCCACTGCCATGTCCCTTTTTTTTTTTTTTTTTTTGTCTGATCAAAACTCCACCTATTCTCACCTTTTCATTCTTTCCTATTAACTGCAAATGTCTGGCAATCTCCCATCACTCTTTTGTTGCCCCTAGTTTCCATGCTCTACCTTAACTTGAGTCAGGCAGGCAAAACAAAACAAAAAAAAGGATGAATACCAGGAGGTGGGTCAGCAGAGAGAAATTCATGCTGTTACCAGTTCCTGTATCCAGTATTACAATAGGTACCAGCAGTGAGGAAGAATAGTTGTAGCTATCATCTGTGAGCACTGGAAAGAGATACACTTTGTTTCTCTGTAAGGGAGCAACAGCTGCCCACATGTCTGGGTATATGTGATAAGAGTATCCTATACAGAGGTACACAGAATTTATAGGACATACAGATGAAGGTTTTCCATTCGATGTGCCAGTTTCATTGTGCTCAACACTTGTCTTTCACACTGAAAGACACATTTTTGTTACAAAGGCCAAAATGCCAAACACCTACCAGAAAATGTGAGGGCAGTAAAGCTTATGAATAAAAGTCAGAAAAATATTAAAAATTATAACCAATTTTATCCCCTCATCTTTTTTGTATAGGTTGGTAACTGTGCAAAAGCAGCTGAAACCTAAACTGCAGGATGGAACATATTACATGGCTTTTAGTTAAAACACTTTCATATTTGCAGTATTTGTACCGAAAGAAAGAAAGAAAGAAAGAAAGAAAGAAAGAAAGAAAGAAAGAAAGAAAGAAAGAAAGAAAGAAAGAAAGAAAGAAAGAAAGAAAGAAAATAACGAACCTACACATCTATTTTTATGTTTTATGTTTAAGAAAACATAAAAAACTCTGAAAACCCTATTTCTATATCTGAGATAAAAATAGCTCCTCCAATATTTGGTTTGTTGCAAAAAGAAATCAGTCCATAGAGTGAAAGGAAACTTCCTTCAATAGTAGAGCTAAATTACACAGTCAGTTAATAGATAGAAAGAAAAATATTGGAATTTCATATTGTCTTGTTCTTGCTACCATCAAGGCCAGTTGGATGCTCTTTGAACACAATTAGGAGAAACTTAAAACTAAGACCAAACTCAGTAACACTATATCAGTGAAAAGCTTTATCCACAAGCCACTCAGATGCAGGGTTGGAAGGTATTGTAAATCTGTCATGTGGATGGATGAGCATCCATTAGAGGCTGCCATCTGACAGTATTTGTCTGTGCTTTCTCACCATGACCACCACTGTGTCTGCAGGTCTTTGAGACGTCCCTTAGCTACTGTCCCCAAATGCTCCCCGACTCCTCTCCAGAGACTTTCTTTCCCTTCTTTCACTGCTTTAACTTCCCAGGAGCTCAGAGGAAAAGGTATTCTGATTCAGCAATCATCAGCCTTGTTTCTTACTTTTCCCAGAGACCTAGAAAATTCTGACAACAGTCTCTAATAATAAAGCCTTTGAACAAGTAGCCTTTGACTACTTGTTCAGTGTCAAAAACCTCACTGTCACACTGAAGTTTTCCTTTGGTAACTACATTTCCCAATCCTAAGGTCTTGCAAAAAACAAGTGCAACAAAGCCTCACCCGCTAGGAATTCCCATCAACCTATTATGGTCATCAGACAGCAATTCCACATGTCAGTCTAAAACTTTAGCTGGTGCACTATCCCATCAGTTATGGCCCACCATCTGCATGTACAGATGATTTGCAAACCGCCTGCAGGAATGCTGCAGATGCTTTCTGGCAGTATATTAAACTGGGGAGACGCTTAGGGTGCAACTGGGCAGGTTTGGGAATGTGAAATGCGAGAATCAGGATGCACAAGTCAGGCTTCCAGCCACACAGATCAAAATGGTCTTGAGGGGGCCCCAGAAGGACTCCGAAAAGGCAGTATAAACATATCCTGAACTGGCTGATCCTGAGCAGCTGCATATCTGCTTAACTGCTTGCAACACTTAGAACTCTTCTGGACTTGGTGAGCACAAATTGCTTTTTTTTTTTTTATCAATAGCCTTTGTCGTGCAAAAAAGGATCTGGGATGCAAAATAAATCTGAAAATGCTTTTCTGAAAAATTAGATGGATTCTTAAATCCACATGCAGAATTCTACAGCAGAAAAACAGAAGTTCAAGAAAATAGACTGATTAAAAAAATCCATGCATATATATAATACATATTTTTTTCTCGCATTTGAAAAGCCTTACCATAAGTCTTTCATCATAAAATAAAAATGATAGCCTATAAAAACCTTTATTTATTATGAAATAGTTATGTGTTTTCAAAATTTCAGCATGTAACATTTTGAACAGCCACTAAAAAAGGATATGAATGTACCAAAATTTTAATAGCTATTTTTCTAAGAGGATTGAAGGGAGTTAAAATGTACAGGGCAGAGGTGGCACTGAATCGGAAGATTGCCTTCCCTTTATTCAATACTATAAAGGTCTGAAAAAGAGAAAGAAAAGACATTTTGTAAGTGTTTATTCACTGTACATGCTCATTTAAAACTATTATAAGTGAACAGTCACCAAAATTGTAACTCTTAAACAGTTAATACACAAACTCCTTGAATAATTTTTAAAATAAAAGTGACTTCCAATACTTACCTGATATATCTGACATATGAAAATTTAATTAATTCAATTAATGGTTTTATACTACTTCCTAAATGAACAACCTCAATACAGTAATATGATACATTTACATGTATTTCTTGTAAATAAATATGCAGAAGTTATTAATTATAATTTTATTTATGTTTTCCCACAGAAAATTCTCTCTTCCTATTTGAAATACTATAAGCAGGGAAACCTCACCTGTGGATGTTAATGATATCTGAATACATGTTTCTCTAGGAGAACAAGAGACAATGCCAAATAAGCCCCCTGCACAATTGTGGTTTCCAGGTGTGAAACTTTCCCAGAAAATACATACCTTTTAAAGTTAAATTTTAATAGCTGAAGAGCCTATCAAATTTAGAGAAACCTAAAGGCATACAAGCCTTGTTTTAGAATATTGTAGAAGACTCTGTAGGCTGCATGTCTCAAATAAATCCGTGAGCTAAATATGAATGGTATGAGAGCAAAGCCAGCAAAGATTGCTTTGCTTCCACTGCAGGCCATCATAGCTGCAACAGGATTAACTCTACAGCAGAGGAAATGGGGACCATGAGGTTTCTTTATGTCACTAAGGTGCTCCTCAACTGCAAGATCACAGAAAATCATGAAAAACACTGCAGAAGGCTCAGTAACTTAGAAGAAATCTGCATACAGTGGAAGGGGTGATGCAAGGATTGTAACCTAATTTCAAATGAAATTAAAGAGAAATGTTTAAAATTGTCTTTTGTTTTTGTTTGTGTTTTTTTGGAGTTGTATTTTTCGGAAATAAGCTATGAGAAAGCCTCTTTGATTTTTGTTACATTGCTGACCAAATGAGTTGTAAACTAGAATGCAAGTGGAAGTGTGGGAAAAGGGTATGTTGGTGTCATCTGCTGTCCATGACATCAAGCATCACTTCAAGACTGTAAGCAAGTGAACTAAAAGATTATTTCTGTGAAAGGTGGTAGAAAGAGAAAATATGCCAGGGAGATTCAAGAAGGACAATTCTTCAGTCCACTGAGATTTGGGAAGCTTAGTATGTATGAACCATGAAGTACAGATACAAACCTCTACAAACCCACAGGAGGCGGAGAGAGGTGAGGAGATGAGGGTTTCCACCAGCCTGTTACAGATAACAAATACTGAAGGCAGAGGAGAAGCAAGGATTCAACCCTGAGGAAAAGCTGTTCAAGTCCCGTCTTACCTGATGGCTTCTTCTCTGAACTATGTCACAGCTCTGCACTGCACACCTTCCCAAACAGACTAAATCCCTTACGAGTAAGGGACACCACCAGTCAGACTTTACACTATCGAGTACAAACTCAAGATGAGTAGTAAAAGATATGTATTTGTATTCCCTGCTTCTGCATAGAGATGAAGAAACTGCCTATGAAGCTGAGGACAGCCTGAGCTAATGTTTTCAGTTATGGCTTACAGGTAACAACAACCTGCAGATGACCTGACCTTAAATTAAGCTTCCATTTCAACTACTGAAGCAACCAAGCAGATGAATGATTTTTTGGCACAGTGTTTCAAAGCCTCACACCCCAAGAGGGAAGGTGAGTTTCCCCTCCCAGGTCTGTCCCCAGCCCCCCAAGACACATCTCAGAAGCCTCCAACTCATGCTCTTTGCTTTTACAGCTATGAGGTAGTTGCCAAAATGCATTAAAAATCACATTCCTGCTAACTCTGTATCTAAGACTACACCACCTACGTTTAGTCAACCTACATTTTTAAAAAAATCTTTGAACATAAGCATATTAAACATACATCTATTTTCTAACATGCCTTATGGAAAATAACAGCATGCTGGCACAGCTCCAGTTTCAGTTGGAAGCTGCTGCTATTTTAGCTGTTCTACTTTCTGGTGCCCTGCATAAGCAGAACCAACAAGACACAAATTCCCTGCCTCGGTTTTAATTTTTCACTCAAAGCACCTTTATGACTTGAGCCTTCAGAATTACTCTGTTGGTCCTTTGACTGCTCACCTTAAACATCAACTAAAATCTTATCTCTGAAGAAGAATTTTCATTAAAAAATACAGATAAGAGCTGATCTCCAATCCCTGTGTAAGCTAACCTCCCTGGTATGCCTGCTATATCTCACTCTATTCCCAACCCAGATGCAAGCCAATGTGTAGGCAGTGTGGATGAACATGCAGTCTTGTACCCAAAGCTGTCAGGACAAAGTAGACATACATTGAGAAAAGCTAAAAAAATTCTAAACAAATTGTAAGATTAATGCCCATATATGAAGGATTATGTATGCTTTTCAGAGCTTATGTTTTATAAAGTGCTTTATTCATTTTTATATAAATAAAAGCTGGCTCACATTCAAAATATTTGAGTGTGAATATAAATTCAAGGAATTCCCTGAAGAGAAGTCCCTGATTTGCTGCTTTTGTATCTGTAACCTAAAACCCAACACGGTAACTTCTGCCATATTTGAAATAAAGCCAGAAACTGCATTCTTAGGGCAAAGGAGGGGGAAGACTATTTTGAGAAGATGTAGCTAAGAGAGAAGAATAGTGAACACTGAATAAAGATATGGTCTCTGAGAACCTCTTGGGACAAAGAATTCCCAAAACCTTATTTCTCCTCTCCTTCCTCCTAGTTAGCTTTACATGTAATTTCTGTAATGCTACATTTAGCAGGCTAACAGCTACTCCATTGCATTTCCACTTCCTAAAGTTAAATAAACACCATCTAAAACCTCACAGGACCTTCTGAAAGACAGAAGGAGGGGACATATTGTTGACATGGGTCCTCAGCTTCTTGGGAAAGACTCCAGCAGCAGCTGGAACAAGAGATTCATGGCATATGGGAAGTTGCTATTTCTTGGTTTTGTGGTTATCTTTTCAAACCATGTTTTCTAGTAAGTCCTTAATTGTTTGCTTTGCTAGAACTTTTCACTTAGAAATTCTTCCACTTACAACAATGAAAATTTCTAAATCACTGGTACATTCACCTTTACTGATGTTATAAATTTAAATGAAGCAATTTTACAGAATCTTTTTGGGTTTTTTGCAACCCAAGATATGTCTGTGAAACACAGGAGTTAGTGACTTGATCAGATTAGGGGCTGATATTACCAAATGCCAGGAAAAAAGGAGGCATCTTTTCTGACAGACGTCTTTCAACACCCTTCTGGCAAGAGGCAGGGCATGGAGTGGCAATAAACAATGCTGTGTCTCTACTGTAGCAGGAGGAAAGGGAAGTTTCACCTGCTAAGTTCCATCTATTCTCTCTTCCTCTTTAATGTAGCAGCCTAGGTTTAAGGGAAAAGAGACAGCCCTTGAAGTACGAAACCAAGTGGATGAAATTTTGATTCATGCCCATAGGTCAAGATCTAGGTGGTTCCAGCTGGTCTTTTTTCTATAGACAGTGATGTGAACATCATTGATCCTCTGTGATGGCAGCTTCAGCCTGAAGAGGCAGTCACTATTATACTGGAGGCACAGTGATTTGCACTTACACAGAGGCAGAACACCATAAATGGACAAAGTTCCAGTTCACACTGTAACCCTTTAGGATGCTAAACTTCACAGTTCTAAAGACCAGCATTATTTGCCACCAGCAGCATTTCACTATAATGAAATTATAAGTATATGAGACCAGTATTGTATTCTATTATAAATAAAATAAAATAATTATGTTTTAAGAGTACAGTCGCTGTGATACAGTCTGTGATACAGTGTAAATCAAAAATGCTATCAGGTGTGTGAAACTTATAATGAGCTGTTCTGTTGTCAAACAGTGGTTGTCAATTTTTTCCTTTTCCTTTCAATTTCAGATTGATATCGTGAATGAATATGTCCTCTTTGGTGGTAGGTTTTGCACAGCAGCACAGCTGCAAACCCGTAAAACTAGTATACCTGTTTGCTTTCTTTCTTAACAGGTTTTCACATTTTAACTTTTCATCTCAGGGTTACCTTAGGTATAAATTTGGGCTCTCAAACCAGCTTGACAAATTTATTTATGCCTGTCTTATTCTGTATTAAACTGTAACAAATCACGGCATGCTTAGAAAAAGCAGTCTCAAAGATGAAACATAAAACACTCTAGATGATCTTTCAACATTCAGTGCATGAAAAAATACAGTGAGCTTGATCAATCTTGTTAAAAAAATAGGGGAAAATCTCAAAACGCCAGCAAGTGGGGTGCAATAATTTCATATGAGGCAAATGATCGATGATTTCATGAAGATATTCCTAAATATCCTATACAGGTTTCCCAAATAAGCACCATAGTGATATTCATTAGTGTAATTTGATCAGTGCTCTGAGAAACCATTTCTATTCCTATTTGAAAGTTTGAAAGCCAAATTGATATCGTTTCTATTGATAAATCTGCTATAGATTTTGCAAATACACTTATCCTGACCCTTTTTTGAAAATAAATATTTTCCTTCATTCTGGTGTTTCTCATTTGGCCCATGACATTTCAGATGTTTCCCCAGGCAGAAACATAAAATCTCTGATGATCGTGTAGCATTTGTCAGACAGCTACATCAGGAGAGTGTGTGCTATTGAACTTCTTGGCTTTATAAGGTGAAATTCAGAGATGGATAAAGAAGAAGCTGAAATGTTAAACGTTAAAGAGGTAAGTACACTGAGCATTCAGAGTCCTATGTATCTTCCTTGAGATGTTCACTTCTGCTTCAGGCTTTTCTCAAAGTATTTCTCCTTCTGAGACTTGCAGGAGAAACAACTGATGCCAATACTTTCAAAATAAAAGAGAAACAAGATAGAACTATTTCCAGAATTCACATACAGCTAGACAAGAAAATCTACAAATTAGACATCTAAAATCAAATTACTGATGTAAAATTGAAATAGATGTTGAATTTATGTTAGGAAAGTCTATCTTCTTACTGGAAGAAGAAAAAACAGAATTGTAGCATGTGAGAAATTTTCATCTTGTCTTAGACTGACAGATCTGTTTCTATTTCTGTCCTGTAGAAGATTAAAGCACTTGCATAGAGAGCATGTGTGGACTTCAGCAAAATGAAGAGAATCCCAGAGGCTACGTGACTAGCCCATAAAGTTATTTAGTGTGCAAATAAAATATTTTTCCTTTCAAATACTACAGAAACTTGACTGAATATGTTCAGTTGGTTTCTGTCCATTTCTTGAAACTCTATCGTAAAATCTGGCTGATGTAGTAAGTTTTCAGCTCCATTTTTGAAGGAACTGAAAGGATCTAACATTCCTAGGGACTTTATAAGCATATCTTTCATAAGTTATACCTATTGTGCATCTGTTTTCACTATAAAACACACAAGACAGACTGATTTGGCTATAAAGGTCCACAATGAACTGTGGGCAGGTAGGGCTAAAATATGGGATATTGTAATATAAACAGACACAATTAGTACAGAACTCCACAAAGCCTGCTTTTATAGAAATACATCTTTTATCTTTGTAAAAGTAGAACTGTGATTTAAAGATAAGTATTCATATGCTGTGAATGGCAGATAAAGGCTGTTTCAGAGGCATCAAATAATAAAGATAAAAATATTGTTCTTTCATATAGTATTTTCTCTCTTGTCAAAATAGGACTCACAAATCACACGAAATTTAGCAAGCTGCGACACCTTGAACATGGTGGTTTGTGAAAGTCAAAATAATTCCTACCTTGATTATGAGTTTTTATAATCACAGAATCAAATAAATAGAATATTACCCAATCTAGCTATTGCTGTAAATCATGAACTTTTTCTGCTACATATGAGCTATGAAACATTCATCCTGAAAGGATTCCAGGCCTGTCCAAGGCCAGTTCCATTAGAAACTTTAAATTCTGTTTTACACCCTTTTAATTATATTTTCTGCTTGTCTGTCTCTCTGTTGATTCCGTACATTTCCTAAGAACTTGCTATCAAAGCAGATACCTGGAAACAAAATGTTCTATGCATTGGTTCATGCTCAGTTTTAAATCTGAAGAAAATCTTAGGGAATGTTGGTATACTCAGTTTCAAAGTATATTCACTTTATTTTAGAGTTAGTATATATATATTATGTATACACATTTGTACATATATACTGCTTATAATCAAAGACCACATACTGTGTTTCAGCTTTAATATAAATGTTCCTTTGGTATAAATTCAATTATATTAAAGGAATACATTTTAATGTAAATTAAAAGAAAAAGGTGAAAGGTTAGTAATCATTAAGTCAGGTGGATTTTGGCTGCAAATGAACATACTGAAGTAACAAGCTCTACAGTCAACTCTATGAAAATGAAATGAAAATGATAAAGCACTCCAAACAATGGCATATGAACAGGACTGATATTAGACTCACTCTTTTGTTGATATAATATGGGTCCATGTCTTCCAAGGGCTCAGACACCATTCCTGGAGGTATGTCGCCGTATATAAACGGGAGTGTTTTTCCTGCCTCCAAATCACTGTTTGGTTTTGGCCCATTTTCATCATCATTGTCTTTACGATCTTGTTTAGGATTCTTAGCTTTTTCTGCAGCAATGCGTTGTTCAATAGCTGCAAGAGACTCTCTAGTGAAGTATTGGAAGCTGTCTGGTCCTGGTGGTACAAGCACTGACTGCTCCATCTTTTCATCCTGCACATTTTAATTACCATTTATTCTTCTGCATAGGAAAATACTAAAAGAGAGCAGAAAATAAAATTAAAATAAACATGTTGAAATCACCAAACAACAAAGATATAACATTTATTTTTAAATGCTTTTGTTTATGCTGAGACATTAAAATCAACAACATTCAAATTATATAAAGATAAATTAAGCAGTTTAGTTGGTGATTTGACCTTTGTAGGAAGCACCTGTGTGATTCTTACACTAGTTATTGAAACTGCAAAAATTTCTCAACTCCAAGACTATAATAGATGTTTTCTCTAAATAAGCAAAAGCGTAATATTTAAGAATAATCAAATACATTCTTTCTTCATAACACTAGTTATATTACAATCACCTCACACTCTACTGGAATCAACCAGAATTACATTGGTAGCTATAAATAGCACAGTTCATCAGAGATAACAGAGAAATTTTCAATGAGTTCATCAAAGTATCAGAAGACAAGCAGTGTAGAATCGGAATTTCTAATAAATTTTCTAATTTTCTAATAAAAATCAAGTAGAAAAAAGATGAAATATTGAAGTGAATATTAAGTAAATATTAAAAAGTTTTAGTTCACATTAGCTATTACTATGTATCTGGTTCTTTATTCAATATCTGTAACTGGAAAATTCTGGAAGTATTCTAATATACATATTTATTTATATATCGTAACTAAGAAATAGTCCTGTTTGGATGAAAAAAAAAAAAAAAGAAAAAAGAAAGAAGAAAAAAAGAAGTCCTGCTAAGACTACAGATCTGGCATTTTTCATGCTGCTAAATAGATTTCTGATGACACCAGATATACAGATGAAATGTATATTTGGACTCACAATGGTGCATATATCCCTCGTGCCAGAATGCAAAGAGAAATATGCAGTCTCCACCCACAGCAGAGCTCCTTACTAAAAGATCAGTCAGCCATTTGGGAGACTCAAGAATCAATGCAGGTCAGTAGCCATTGGAAAAAGCTAGAGATATGGAATGAGAGAGAAGTAAGAATACAAGAGATGGTTGGGGGAAACACATTAAAAAAGATTAAAAGGTGACAAACAGCCCCAGGAATTGTGAAAAGAAGCTGGAAAATATGAGGAAAACAGAGCAAAAAAAAAAAAAAAGGCGCAAGAGAAGACTAAATTAATGTAGAAAGACTTAGGGAAGATAATGAAGAATGCAAAAAAGGGAAAAAAAGATTAGCATCTGCATTATATACATGCAGAAATGAAAACAAAGAAAAATAAAACATAGGTGGAAGAACAGATTGCTGGGAAAGCAGCGGGAAGGCAAGCAAATACGGATAGGGTTAAACTTTCTACTAAGAAAAAGTCAACAAAAGATTAAGAATTTAGATGACAAGTGAAGGCAAAAAAATAAAAATTTAGCTGGGAAATTAAAAAGAAGGTCACTAAAATATATTAAATTAGGTGATAAACCTCAAATTCTCTAGATCATTAATGGCAGGGTGAGCACAAACATCCTAATCACACGCATGTACTGAGTAATGAAATTCAGTGGATAAAATAAGAAAGATAGATCAAAGTTCTTATGGGATAGACAAACTCAATTTTCTTGATTTCTCAAAAAAGTTAAAACCCCGCACATTTCACAAATATGTATAGGATCATCACCCGAAAACAGAAAAATGACTTCTAAAGAGTCAAGGTGGCACTGTAAAAAAATTACAGGGATCAAATCCCTTATCAAAACACAAAGTATTCGCCCATGCAGAGTATAAATTCATGCTGAAATCAGTTCTGTACAGCTTTCCCTTCTTTCTAAGGGAAAAAGAATCATCCTGTTCTGTCTCCATCAAGGGGAAATGATGTAATAAGGTATGTACCTCAGCCAAAAAGATTTAAAATCTTGCCTCCCTCCAGACAAGCATCCTCCAGACAGTCCTCAGCTCCCTTTTTCACGGTTTTGGTTACTTTTGGGGATTGGTGTTTCCATCACTTAACTACTGAAGAGTTATAAACTCACACTCTGACATTGTTTCTTACTGTTCAATCACACCTTGTGGAGCCTCGGAAAGAAGGATTAAAACCACCTGCCACATCACTGAACATTGTGATCCCTGTAAGTGGCACTGCAATTTGGAAAACAGATCTCATACCAAGCTGCTATTCAAATATTACGGGAGACATAGCTGTAGGTAGAACCTACTTGCTCTGGGGGCTTCATGTAGATACAGAGACACAAAACAAGCTCTCTTCTCTGCTCAGCTTACTTGGCAGGTGAAGGGACTAAGACCTTCTCTTGCCTTGTGCACTCCCCGTGAGCATCAGCAAATGAGCCTGCGCAGACACATCTGCCTTTCCCTCTCCTCCCCATGAGATCCAGGAGGGTGGCTTTCCCCTTTGCCATTTTTCCTTTGAAAATTTCATTCATTGTCCAAAACCACCACTGTACACAGCACTCGGTGTTCCCTGCCACAGGGGCCATCCAGGGCACACCAAGCCAAACAAGTCCTCCCTCGGTGGGAGGGAAGTGCTGGATGGTAGCAAGGGCTGTCTCATCTGTTGAAGAGGAAGGAAATGGACAGCTGGTGAGCAGGCAGCAGAGACAAGCTTTGAAACTACAAGGTGCTGTGTCAGGATCACCTTTGAGTTCAGTGAGTATCCCCACTGGCACGCAGGACAAAGAGGCAAGCCCGCAGGATTTGCCTGCAGGTGCACATAAACAAGCTGCCATTAGTTATGTTCCAAAAACATTTGATTCAGCTGCTGTGTTTACACACGAGTTTAAAAAAAGCAAATGCTGTGAACTTTTCTAATTATACCTGTATTTTTTTCTATGGAGAGGAACTCCACATTATTTTTCTATAATTAATCCTAGAATGTTCTCAGGTCTGTCACAAATGCATATGGAGCTAGCTAGCTACACCTTTAGATGTAACAATCTAAGTAGGCTGTACTTAACAAAACATTTCAGGAGGCTTTATGAAGATTACCTACTTTTTATCCTCTACTTAGCAGATTAGAGGATGATATTACAGATGCATTTTCCTTTTCTTCATGCATTTCCATGATTTTAAGTCTTTAGAATTGCAAATAGAATCTTATATAAATTTAAAAGTCAATACTAAATACATACAGAATTCATTATGGTCTTAGTCCCAAATCACTTTAATCTGTCATATCACAGTGGTTAACTAATAGGTTTGAATTTCCTTTGAATTTATTCCCATATATCTGTGATAGGGATGGACAAAAATTTATACTAGACTAAATAATCAAATTATATCCTTCTGATTATACCAAGTGGTTTATTAAAATTAATTGCATAACTACAGATTGGTTACATGAGCCAAATGGACCTTTTTTTTTAGCATTGCACTAGTAATTCAAACAGGAAAGAATATAAAAATACATAAAATATAGATTCCTTACAATGATTATTGCCTACTCTCCTGGAGGGAATGAGGTTTTTTCCCTCCCACATTTCCAAGTCTGAGTGACTTTCTTATGAGCAGTTTATCAGTAGGTTAAACATTTCAGATTTTGGAAAATACAGAGAATGTTTGAGAATCATAAAGTTTCTTCTTGTATCTCCCAGCCAAAATATATCCATATATACTTTGTAGTATACATTGTTGTAAGCCAGATAACTGCAGAGCACACTCAGTATACTCAGTGTGCACAGACCTGACCATCTGTAGACCACAAGCAGAATAAGCCAGAAGTTGTTGAGCTGCATCTGTGTAATTGCACAAAGCACAGTTGATCTGCCCATGCATATTAAGTCTGAAGCATCCACAGGATGCTACACTGGATTAGCTATGCACACACAGACCATCTGGGTGCTACACACAATTGATTCTGTACTTCCCTCATGGATGTGATCTACTGTACACATTGCATAATTTTAGATCTGAACATACTTTGAAAATAACTTGAACTATCAAATATGCACAGATCATCTGCAAATTCATATAGCCTTAGAATTTCACTTAAATAATTTTTATAGGAAAAGTAAAGGAACATATTGGCAAATAGACGAAAAGATGGTGCCTTATTGAATAACGCTTCCAAATCAGTTACACTTCCCCTTGAAGAAGTTACCTAGACAATACACAACTCTGAAAAAGAGACAAGCTTGAGGAAGAAAGTTATTTCCTAACCTGATAAGCATCTAGTTTACTCTTAGCTTTCATGTTCATGATCTCCTGGTACAACACCCATGAACTAAAATTTAGCTGCTACAAAATAAAAACAAATTAGGGAATCTACATGTAAACTCAGAAGCCCAGATCTCTATGTTATAATATTTTGCATTGTTTATTGGCACAGTTTCTCTTTACTTTTGATTTATCAACTACTCATTATTCTTGTCTTCAACATACAGAACAAATATAAACTATCTTTCTCAAAATATGGATTTGTGAGAGGAGAGAAAGGAAGGTATTGGAAATCACTGCAGTTCTGTATGTGTGGGGTAGTTTAGGAGAAATCCCCATTCCATTCTTCACAGATCCAAGTCTGTGTCTGGTCTCTTTGTCTCTATTTTAGGTAGGATATCCAAAGAAATACATTTGGCAGAAGGGCAGAAGTCAGGTTAGAATATTGGGACTATAAAACTTTTTATGACTCTATGTAGCTCATATATAAAATTAAATGTAAGTCTCATGGACAGCTTTAAAAGGGAAACATGCATATTACCAGACTGATAATAAGATTCTCCTATTTTTTTTACCATTTTCTTGATGCTCCCTCTCAGCATGGATAATGCAGATCTGGGCACAAGGACTTGCTTACAATAGATTACTTGGACTTGGCTAGCTGTATTTATTTAATGCATATTAATTTTAAATAAAGGGTAGGTACATTAATACTGCAGACATCAGAATCGGGTGCATACTGAGCTATAAATAAATTATCAGAAATATTGGAAGCAATGAAATAGTGTATACCAGCTCAAGTGGAAGTCTATGCTTTGCAGCTGGGTATTTCCATTACTTAACCTGACAAAAACCAAGGTTATTGGCGCAGTGAAAGAGACAGGGAGTGATGAGGAGAGAGGATGGCTATTTAGTTTGCCACAGAACTGCAAACAGCCATGGAGTAGCTATGTGATTTAGGAAGGCAGTTTAGTGTTCAGTCTAGGCTGCCCAACAGGACAGGGGTAGGAAACGCAGTTCATGTCTATGATATCCACACTATTGTACAATTACTTAGCTTACATTTCATTACATGAGTATTTATGCTAAACTCCCTCATTAGCTCCAGGGAGTTCAAAGACACATTCTCCATCAGTCAGCAAAACTCACACATGGCCACAGGCAACAGACCATCTGATCTCTCTTTGCAGTTCTCTGCCATCACTATGCAGGAGTGAAATCAAGATTAATGGGATAGAAAGAAAGCCTGTAAGAAAACATGAACTTGGCATCTTAATGGTAAGCTTTCATTTGAGAAGGCAATCATAGCTTCTGACCCTGCTCCCAGAGCTATTTCTCTATTACATCTAGTACATTCACTTGAGAAAAATCAGTTGAAAATCATTGGATATATATATATTCATAGCTGAGAAGGAAAAATTTAGCACCATCTATGCAAAAAGAGGAGTTAGTTCTAGTTTTCACTGACAATTAATTTATTTAACTCAGGAAGAAAATGCAAGCCTCAGTTCTGAAAAATAAAACAAAATGCAATAAGCTAGCCTTCCCCAAACAAGATAACTAGCCGAGCAAAACCCACATGCTGATACAACCTGAATGCTCCCTGTGAACTGTCTGTACTAGGAACTGTTGTCTGCCACAACATTTTTTCCTCTAGATTTAACACCTAGATTCTCAGTCCTATCCTTGTGTCTTGTTAGAGGAAGTCAGAAAGCCACATGTATATTATCTATATTAGTTATATATATGCATGCATTGTTGAAATTCTCATTATATTTTTAAATATATTTATTTAAATATATTTTCCTAATGTATCTCTAAACCAAAATATAGGCACTTGGCTTTGCTTTAGAATAAAGAGAAATAGCTTGCTTCTGCTTACTGCTTTGCTAGTTCTATTAGCTGCAAGCAAGTAATTTCTATTTTAGAAAACTGAAAAAACAAAATTAATTATACTGTTTCATACAAATAAAAAGAATATTTTAATGGGACAAGTCACAATGCAGCTGCATTTCTACTCCATCTGAGCAAATACATTTAATAGCTTAGAACTACTGGACTGCTACCAAGCTGAATGAATTCCATGCTTACTCTGTTTCTGCAGTGTATCTTGTGCAGCAAATGACTGCAGTACAGAGCAGCAATATTTCTGCTTTCTTTCATTTGATTAGAGCACTGACCTCTTCTACTTGCAATTTACATTACTTACTCAAGATTAGTTTTCATAAACATCTGTTTCCAAAACTTCTGTTTCCATTTACCTTAGCAAACAAAATAGCACCTTTCTTCAGTTAAAAAATAAGCAAGGCCATGTAGGGTATGCAGTGTACATTACGTAATGCTACTGATTCATTTTGCATTAAGGTAAAATTGAATTTAAGACGAGATTTAAGTTCTAGTCTTGGCATATTACCACACTTAGGAAAGAAGAAATAAAAGCTGATGGAAAACAGATTGCTCCATACCCTGTAATGATGACAAATTTGCAGAGCTAACAAACCCAAAGACATCACCATGCTCAAATTATTAGCTTTGTGGGTTGCCTAACCCCATTAACAGCCTTCAAGTACTTGCTGCCTCATGGGGACAGTGGAAAGGCCAGAAGCCTGAAAGACACAATGACAGAAGTATTTACTTTCAAATAGTTCTTGTTATGCTTGGTTTTTTTGGGGTTTTTTTTTGCAGACCAAACAGCAAGCACTGATTTCACTCTGGAGGTTCCCCTGAGTCAAGACAGCAGATGCAGGAACAACAGGAACATGTTTAACACAGAAGATAATGGGCAAAAAAATCAATTGTAGTTAAGGAAACCAAAAGAATTTCTGGTTTCCATGATGGGCCTGTTATGAAGTGGTAAATCCCTCCAAACTGTAGAAACGTGCAAATATTTTTATATTTTTATACTGCACAGGGCTAGAGTTATGAAAAGTAGAACTTTTGAAAGTTTATCCCCTTTCTTTTACACACGGTGCACTGAAGGCACATCCCAGCACATGCTTGTGCACAGTGCAAAGAGGAGGCAGTAACAGCCCCACCACCCTGTTTTAGAAGCAGGATATCATATGCTAAGTCACTGCAGTGCAGCACCCAAAGTGAGGAATCCATCTCACAAACTGACTTTGAAACAAGTGAGTGTTCAAGTAATGGGAGATGCTCAAACCACAAACTGCAGCCTAGGAAGAGCTACAGCCACTGCATGACTTTGGTATAGCAGCCATCAGCCCCTTCTGCAGCCCTCAGCCTATCTTAGGTTTTACAAGATGCAACAAATCCATGGGTTACGTGTGAATCAAGTGTTTTTCAAAGCAATTTGTACTCTATATGCCAATGTCGTGTAACATGTAGCAGGTCTGTAAACATGTAGCATTTGTATTGTTTATGCGGGCAAAGCAATGTATCCTTGTTAACTGGCCACTTCTGATCCTGCTAAAGGACAGAATTCATCTGCAGCTCTCCCCAGAAGTTCCTCTGCAGTTTTTGTGGTTCTGAACACACACATGAGCAACCATTTTTACCAAAAGTAAGGGGAGTCTGCTTTTTCTTAGTAAGATGCTTTGAACTTAATAATTTCCTATTAATACGTGAGAAATGGCTTATTACTTGGAAATTAATAATTTCTCTTTACAGTAGAGTAACTAGTATCTCTTCTTGCAAATACACATTTATTTAATTTCAAAAACTATTTTATATATACATGTAGCTCTCAAAATCAAAAAAGTCACATCACTGCTGTGAAGAAACTTCTTCCAAAACCCAGACCTGGTCAAAAATAAACAAATAACTCTTATCTCTTTCCTGATTAGGTTGGAACTGATTTTCAACAAACTTTGAATTAACAATGACAGTCCAATGCAATTTTGGAAAGTTCTCATTCAGTGGACACTCATGAGGCCACCACGTCTTAGTCTTGTGTCCAAACATGTCTATAAATGACGTGGTGTTGAGACATGGCAGTGGTCGAGCCCTGATATCTTGTGCCATAGAGGTAGTAAAGTCACACAGTTCATTCACGCTATTGAATATTAGACATTTAGTTTGTTTTGAGATCTAAAAAGCTCCGACACAGCATTTGGTATTTGCAGTTGTATAAAGGGGAAAACAATCTTGCAAATTCCTAGAAACAATTAAATGGTTCTTTTTATTAACTACAAGCTGCAGCAACAGCATCTGCTGCCTCTGCCCTACCATTTCACCAAGGCATTATTGGAAAAAGCTTTGGATTTGCTAAGAAAGGCAGACCCTAGGAATTAGTATTTCTGCAGAAGCAGTGGTTTGAAAGCCACAGATTGAAGACTGTTAGCTACACTAACTTTCATTTAAAAACAAAGATTTCACTTTTTTATTTTCTTTTTGGGGTGCTGGTGAGTTTCCACCTACTATGTGTTACTTAAAAATAGAAAACCATTAATCATAAATTTCTGAACTATTGATATATACTTAAAAAATAGCATAAATCACAATAAATTTTGCATAAAAAGATCCAGTCATTCAAATGCTGAGCCATGTTTTGGTACTTCCCTGAAGATCAGATAATCTGCTAAAAAGCAAGCAACATTTACTTTATCAAATATATTACTGAGCTATGTGGTTAAACATAGACTTGTACTGCATATTTATTATTTTGCAAAGAAACTATTTTCAAATCTAGGTACAGAAATATAAGAAATGGAAAGAGGTTTGAGATCTGTAGTTCCTATAAATATCATTCAGTGGACATCAAATGTACACTTAAAATGTATTAATGAATCTAATGGAGTAATAAAATACTTAATAAAGTTTTATATCTTGCATTCTACTTAAAATTGAAACTGATAGATTACAAGGTCTACATCATGTGAATCAGTCCATGTGGCTCCACCTGTAAGATGAGAACTCATATAAGAAAATCAACATAGTGAAGACCACAGCAAACAGTGTCAGATCTGACTAACAGCAAATCGCATCTCTTTCAGCCTCAGCTTTTCTGATTGAAAAATAACAGTTTACCCATCTTATAGGATTTCTGATGGTGATTAAAGTACGTTCAGCTACTCTCATTCAAATACACACTTTTGTCTTTTCATCGATTGAAAGCACTCTTGCATTTGTGACTGAAACTACTTAGTGCTGGTCTAAATTATAATTTTTAATGTCATCCTAGAGATTAAAGAGTTTTAGAATGCTTTTTCTAAATAGTAGTTTTTATTTTATAATAGTCACTTACAATGCCTTCCGGTATTCTGGCATCAGGAGTCCAGGGCAGTATCTTAAATAACTTAAAGATAAATTATAAAATTAGTCATTGTTGTCCCATAACTTTTTACTGCACTAATAGCATACCAGTGTGAAAGCTAGTTCTAGCCCTACTAGATGAGAGAAAGCTTCAGCCACTTAACCTCCCAGAGTCAGGGATTGATTTACAATACACCCAGCTGAGAAAAATAAGAAAAGGCATTCCTCAGCACATCACGCTTCTTATCTGATCAATGCCTCTGAAGGCAGCGCACCATTTCCTACCATACTCTGAGAGCTCAGAGTTTCTGCAGGCCTTATATATACAACCTAGATGCATTTGCATAAAGAAGCTTATAGTGAGAACCTAAAGTAAGAATCCTCATTTTTTTAAAATCGTTTTTCAATGCACTTCAGTGAGGGCAGAACAATGGAAGTAAGAGCACTACAAAAAGATGAGACTATCCAGTTATAAAAAGCAAGTCTTTAGTATGTCAACAGTGAACACTGTCAGAGAAAAGATCAATGAAATTTGTAGGGTCATGGCTCTAAGGAATTGAAGGACATTTAAGTCTGAGGGAAACATGCACAGTTAAGAAGCTTAAAAATGTAACATTCATTGTGAGTCAAGGACAAATTGGAGACTTAATATCATAAATGGAAATGACATTAAAGAGATCTTAATTTGCTTTTGAGGAAAAAGTCTATGAAAAGTATAAATACAGAGTAATTTTAAGGGCTTAGGAATTTTGAGTAAGACTTGGTTTGTTCTGCCTGTTTATGTAGTTTTCCATATTTATTACTCTCTTACAATTCTTGGTTTTACTCTGTGATTTAAAATAGTTTCAGACTGTATGTATGTAATCTAACAGATGAAGTCTTGATCTCATTTCAGCTGTTCTCAGAACATGCTATTGACTTCATTCATGCAGGTAAGTTTATTACCTAATTGATACATTTGAGCTATATCTTGAAGAAAAATTCTGATCCTTTTAAAAAAAAGGTATGAAATTGTCATGAAAATTTTCGCTTTCCCTTTTTCTTTTCTTACATAGCTTGCTCAGACTTTTTTTTTTCTCCATGAAATCTTTTTCTCTTTCTAGGAAGCCCATGGGAGACTTCAACTTAACATTGTCCTTAAGAAAGTGGGTCCTAGGGAGTGAGATGGAAGTGTGCTCCCTCCCTCCATGTCTGTTTGGGTCTTCCTAGGCAGCTAGGCTTCCTGGAAGCTGAGTGCTTTGGGAGTGTTTTGGACTTGATGGAATCAGAGAGGGGTTTTCAGATATGCTGTTGTGAAGTTAGGCTTTCTGTTGGCACAGCGAGGAATTCTTGGGTGAACTACACATTGACCTCAGAAGCTTGTAGCAAGCCAGTAAGCAGGAAGAGATGAATGTGTCTAAAATATTCCAAAATCAAATAAGGGCAAGATCAAAAGTGTTTCCACTGTAAAAGACAGTTAAGGCCAAATGAGAGTGCAGAGCAAGAGGCATTTTTTCAGTGAGAACACAATGATCTGATGCATAAGAGATGGCCAAAGCACAAGACTGTGATTAGGTACCTTACACAGCCTGTCCCCTTAGTGACTATGTCCCCTAAGAAGAAAAAATCCTAGTGAAAAACTGCACTATATTAGAGTATCAAATCTCAGGATACTTGTTTTGAAACACGAGCACATAAATTTATCAACAGCAATATGAAATGTCAATATTCTGGTTTATTATCTATTTTTCTCAGGCTACATCTGTATTATATTTGACACTGTGCAGCCAAAACAGCATTCTGTCACAAGCTGCTTGTGAGGCAACATGAACCTGCCCATATTTCTGCTGTGCTTCTGGTGATACTGTATTTTACAGGCAGTCTTTCTGAACTTGAGAGACAGTTTGCTTTCTAATCTCCAAGTCTGAAGATACCTGAGCTCTTCTAGGAAAGTATCTCTTGAGTTAGTTTTGGTTTTGAGCCTTGAACAGCAGACAGCCAAGACATGTTCACATTGCAGGTTAATGGGTTTACACACCTGTGAAGTTTATCTTTTCAGAATACCATCAGAGCTGTCCAAACCACATGGGCCTTGCTGAAAGCAGGCAGAATGGATGGCTGTAGCTATTTTAGTCTCCAAGCTCCCTGCAGAAACATCCCATTTATCCTATATGTAGTCCAACTGACCCAAGATTTAATTATTTCAGACTTCCTTCCACTGCCATTGCTGGTATAACTGTCTTCGATTTCCAGACTATGAGTGCTTAACACAGCAGCTCAGCACATTAAAGGCACCCAAGCCTAAGGGCTGCTGAAGTTAGTGGTGTCTGTGCTCCTAGCAATCATAATGAATCTGACTCTTATATTATATGTATCAAATGTCCTTGTCTAAGTTTTGGAGTCAAACTATGTTTAAATCCTGCTGGATTTCCAACACCTCCCACCCTGGCCCCAAATCTAAAGTCTGTTCTCCATCATGCTTACAAAGAAACAAGAAAGTTTCTTTTGCCTTATCAAACAAAACCTGTCTTTAATCAGAATATCTTTCTAACTAGTTGCTTGGGCTGTGCTTTTGAAGATTTACAGTCCCATTTAGGAGGTAAAAGTATCCACACAGATCCCTCATTATGCTCCTTTTAACCTCTTCTATTTCAAGACAACTTCCAAAACTTTTCAGTGGTTGGGCTGCTCAGCTACCAAAACTACTCTGTCACCTTAAAGATCTTCTTTCCCTCTGTGACATCTGAGCACCTTATCCTGGAATGTGTCCTGGTTGGAGCAGTGATTCTTTCTTGCCGTGTTTGAATGGGGTCCTAGATTCCATATCTGAATGTCTGCCTACTACAGGCGTACAAAAGTATCCATCTGTCATACCAGGGCAACCTGTAATGTAGGCATCAAACTGAAATAATTTGCAGGTAAGAATCTAGATTTTGAGATATTAAAATTCAGGAGTCTGTACTTCATAGGGGTACTATGAATGAAAGCATTCAAAACTTGAACCTGACAGAGCCAGAAATCAAGTGGTTTTTAATAACAAAGTTAATGAAACGTCCAGAAGTAAGAATACAACACCCTACAACACCCCAATGTGGTTTAACTGGGATGACACATGAATGTCTACAAGAATCTGAAATCTGTTCTGTTTTAATCCCCCAAAGCTGTTAACAATTACTGCTTCAGCAAAGCCACTTGAATTAGAAACATTACACAGAGAAACACAGATCTGCAGACCTCTGAAGAGAAGGGAAAACTGCTTACTTTGTAGAGCTCAGAATACTGCTAATCACAGTTTCACTACCTTCAGCCATTATTTAGCCATCTTCACAATCTTTTCTCACATGAAAGAGAGAAAATGGCTCATATTTCCTATCTGAAACTTATCTGAACAGACAGCTAAAGGCATAAGCCATCCTTTCCAAAGTGCTAAGTAATCAAGAATTCACAA
The DNA here is from genome assembly GCA_013399895.1 of Serilophus lunatus. NCBI lineage: Eukaryota > Metazoa > Chordata > Aves > Passeriformes > Eurylaimidae > Serilophus > Serilophus lunatus. Next base: position 72,663 of record VXBA01003295.1, read on the forward strand.
AAAAATGTCAATATGAAATTCTTGTCACTCTGCTTGGAGACATTGTTTTTGCCTCAGCACCAAAATATAGACTTAAATACATAAGCTGAAACCTATTACATGAAATTTCAGCCTCACATCATAGTCAATCTTTCTTTAATCAAAGGCCAAAACTGGCCAATTTCCTGCATTTCACAATTCTACAAAGCATATAACCCTGAAAAAAAAATGTTACTGCTGAGACTCTCAGAGAAATATTATGTGCAAGGAGGTCAATGAAAAAAGGGAAAGAAAATTTTGAATAAAACACTGTTAATACTATTAGAGTGTTAAATGAACTTAACATCCTGAAAACAGATTTGTTTTGGAACAAAGAGATAGCTTTTAAAAATAAAATTTAATGTTTACTACTCCCTTGCATTTTAAAAAGTAATTAGTTCATATTTTCCCAGCTTCCTCCTCACCAAAATCAGTGTTGGAGATCACCTAGGAATTAAGCATGCAGACAAAAGAGAGGGGATACTGTACCAGCTACTTCGCTGTCTCTTGTTAGCATGTCTTATAATTTATCATTCTCTGCTCTTGGGCAGTAAGCATTTTTGTTTCTTCCAGCCACAGATATTAAATATTATTTAGTGCTGGTTCAGGAAGAGTCTGAACTTAGATTTCACAGATGTATAGAAACCTGTCTTAAGGGGAAAACAAAGAGCAAGTCTGAGGTCAATGCCACAGGGGACAGACTCCCAGCCAGCCTGTGCAGCAGCTGGACAGCACATAACCTACAGCAAAACTACCAGATGCACTGTCTAAAAGATAGGAGAATTTCTTTCACCAGGCTGCAGCCCCAGAACTCCCATAAATTGTAAGAATCCTTGGGATTGGCATTATATATAACATTTATTAATTGTTAAAAAATTCACCACAGATTGAACAAGAGGGCACAGTCTCAAGCTCTATCAGGGAAGGTTTAGACTTGATATTAGGAAGAAATTCTTCACACAGAGGGTGATCTGCCATTGGAATGGGCTGCCCAGGGAGGTGGTGAAGTCACTGACCCCGGAGGTGTTCAAGAGTAGGCTGGATGAGGCACTTGATGCCATAATTTAGTTGATGGGCTGTTAGATTATGGGTTGGACTTGATGATCTTTAAGGTATCTTCCAACCTTGTTGATGCTGTCATACTGTGATACTGTATATGCCCTTCTAAGCTGCTGCTCCTTTTCAACAACTTGTAGTGCTACCCTCAGCAGATGTGGCTGATAGCAAAGTAAAAGAGACAATGATTCCTTCTAGGTCAGGACAAAGTTTGTGTGTGAAACAAAGTTGTAGCACCACTGCTAATAGTGCTGCAAGAAAACAGCTCCAAACTAAAAACAAAAAGTTAAAATATTGTTTGAATAAAAGTCATCTTCAATTGGAATAATGCTTAAAAGGTAGTCATAGTAATAATGGTTTTTTTCCCTAATCTCATTGCACATCAATAAAGCTGAAAACTTCTGTCTACTATATATCCCACTCATGAAATACAACAATGTTTTGACTTCGAAGCAGGTAGACTCCTTGTATTTGGTCATGCAACACTGCATCTCTATTAGCATTTCTAAATGTTCTAATGAAATGAACTTCAATGAGTAAGAAAAATTATATTGTGGTATAATTTTCCTTGAAGTGAAAATTTTTGTTTCAGATAAAGTATTTTATTAATTCAGAGTAGTTGATTTTTAATACCTTCTTTTGAGACAATAGGAAACTTGAAAACATAATAAATGGTCATCCTTTCTGGTTTATCTCTACCAATGTATGTAAAGAGAAAATAAGTTGATCTGAAGGCAAAAAAACTCAGATGCAAGGTTTCTAGGTTACACTTGGATCACACAGTTAATGCTTAAGGAAAAAAATGAAATTGTTGGATAACTTTTTCAATTAAACATTGTTAATGTAGCATTGTAAATGTACACTAGCATTGCTAATGTATCTATCCATCACGGCATATTTCAGGTGATATATTTGGCATTATTTAGGGTTTCATTTTAGAAAATAAATGTATCAGGCTGGGTTTCTCAGCTGTGAAAAGTACTGAATATAAACATTAAAATAAAACTTTGAAATGGCTGTGGTACACTCACTTTATTTAATCAGATTTGGAAGTGTCCTAGTTCTCTGCAAGGAAAAAACATCAATTTAAAAATCTTTTTAATTAAATGTATACAATTCTCCTCAAAATAAGCAAATTTGATCAGATTTGCCCAATATCCTTTTTCTGCCTCTCCTATTCGCACACTCACTATGATTAACCAGTAAAGACTACATAACCTAAAAGAAACACCAAGAAATTAAGTAGCTTTAGTAATACAGACCTATTTTCTGTTCTTTCTAGGTATATTTGAAGTGTTGCAGTGTATGTACCATAGGATAAATGTTTTCAGGGGATGTTGATATACTTTTAGACAATCATAAAGAAGATAGCTTTTAGTAGGTCTATTTTGAACCTTATATCATTTATCATACACTTTAAAAAAAAGTCTGTTATACCTCAGATATCTGCTGCTTTTTGTAGACTCACAGAAAAATTGGGTTGGAAAAAAAAAAGATCAGAGGCCACCTAGTTCATCTCACTGCCCAAGGCAAGATTACTATACCTATTTCCCAGCAGATGTTTCATCTAACCTCTTCCTACAGACCTTCAGGTAAAACTTCACAGATTCCTCTGATACTGTTGCAGCTCTTCACTATCCTCTCTAATGTTTGTCCTCATATCTCATCTGGGTGAGCCCATTTCTTCTGTCTTCACTTCTTGTCCCACCCACTATGGAGTGTTGAGCTACTCCAGGAATCCTGCAAAGCTACTGAAAGAGCCCTGATGAGACATTCCTAAGACTATTTCTACATTCAGAAATACCTCCATTGCAATTTCCTCTTAGCAAACAAATTCAAGAATAATTTTAAGCAAAGAGGCTAGACACTTTAAATAATTAAAGAAAATGAAAGATCTCACTCTGAACAAAACACCATTAAAGGTTAAGTAGAAAATGGAGTATGGGGAGGGATAAGAGGATGGAAGAATTGCACTAGAACACAGTCATGTCATTGGCTTAAAATGTACTTAACCAAGTATTTGAAAGCTTCCTTCAGACATATTACTCCAGTTAAACAATACTGTAGTTGCTATTTAGTGCTGTCATCTTTGACCAATGCCATATTAAATAAAGCCTAATTGAGTCACACACTCCAACTTTATTCCTAATTTTGTGTTTCTGACCTTGAAAGGATTTAGAATTTTGTTTGGTTTTGTTTTGTTTTACCAGGAGGATGATCTTCAGTGCTTTAAATTGTATTATGAAGTAATTTTAGAAAGTCAATGCTAGAAGCAAATTGGAGAGTCTGCTTAAAGAATAAGAAGAGAAAGATGAAGAAGATTGGTCTGCATGTTTACAAGGTATTGATATAAATTACCAAGACAGAGGAAACAAGATGGGCTAGAGCTTGAAAGTTAAACTGAGCTGGACATTTCTGAGAACAAAAATAGAGTAGTTATATACTTTCTTTTTGCTCAGAGACTTGTGAAAAAAAGAGGAAATTAATAAAAGAAGCATGGAAACACCTTAAAACAGAGCACTGGAAGGTTAGGGATCCACTGGATACTGCTGAGACAGAAAGCAATGGGAACTTGTGTTCTGAAAATGCAATATAAGGAGAATTTCCTAGCAGAAATAGGCAGGAGAGAGAGTTTCTGAAGCTGATAAATGACTACAATAAATAGCATGGTGGCCGAATTAGAATTGTAGATTTTCAAGTGATATTTAATAAGGCAGGGAGGGTTGCTACCCAGAATTTTTTTAACAAGTGCAAAATAAGATCAATTATTTTATTCAAAGCTAAATAGAATTTCAGAAGTGTGTGAAAAGGGACCTGGAACCATAGACACTGATGGAATTGGAAGTGACAGAAATGATGGCACAGCAAGCCTAAAAACACTGGCCATATATTCAGTCAGTGATTCTTTCAATAAATATCACTAATATTGAAAAAAAAGAATTCAGTACATTTTACAGAAGTTGGAACTATCTTCACTGTGGAAAGGGTGATGGTTTCAAAGTCTACATTTGCCATTTACCTAACTACTTCACCCACACCAAACTTTCAGTTGTTTCCATCCAACTTCTATGTGTTTTTATGGATAGGAATCTACAGAGAATAAACCTAAAATTAGAAAAAGGGAAGTGACATATACCAGAACTACTGAGCTTTGGGAAAAACATTTGGAGAACTTGTACGATATCCCCCATCTCCCTTCAACGTTACATTCAGTCAGAAACATCAGTTGTAGCTTTCAATGGTTAAAATTTACTCAAATATTGCTTTTTTCACATTTTAGAATATTTCAGCTTCATGATTTTTTTTTTCTCTTAGAACAATGTGATCTCTTAAGTGCTCTAAGATATGCTAAAAAAAGCCTTATGGTGTTCTTTCTCTAGTATGTAATACAGTCACCGTAACATTGGTTGTCTCAATTTACAAGTGGGAATACATATTGTTCAATTTTTAATTTGGTTTGTCTTCGGCTGTAGTCATTTTGGCACCAACAGAATGTCTACAGGTCAAATACAGGACTCTTGTGGAATCACACTGCCTCTACATATTTCAGCTGTTATCAATGGAGAAAAAGAAGATAGAATATGTTCCTGTTACTGGAAAACAATCAACAATTCTCTTAATGATATTTAGCCCAAAAGATCCACTGGTGAGTTGACACTGAAGTTCAGAAAATTAATACAATGAAAGAAAAGACATTAATCCAGAAGAGTATCACAGTTCTAAGTGCACACACACACACAAGTAAGTCCATGCTTTCTGCCTCTTTTAAAAAAAACAAACTGTAAAGAAGTACTCACTTCTCCTGATCACTACCAAAATATTTCTTATAAGTAAGTGAAGGAGAACTTTCACACTTTGTAAATCTCAGTTCCTGAATTGCAGGAAGCCAATATAGAGAAGGATTTATAAAATATCATTTAAGGGACAAAATTCAATGCTAAGATTTGGGGGTTTGGCTTTTTCATATGTCAGGTTCTGTCATTAATGTGCAAAACTCTAACAGAATTCACAGGTTGGAAGGATGTAGTGTAATATGGATAGTAGCAGTGATGCCATCCTTAATGTCAACAACCAGCTGTCCTTTAAACTGCTTGGCATTGGGGTAATATATTGAAGAGTCATATTCATAGACATGCTGAAGGTTTTCTAGCTCAAGGCCACCTTCATTTTAAGAATGAAATAATCTGTAATGGATTTTAGCTTCCCAGCTATCTCAGTTGTTGACATTTACAATTTCTGAAACTTCAAAGCAAGTTCAGATTCTAATATGACAATTTCAATGTAGATTTCAGTGATCAATAATACACAACCCTTGTCCTGAGATAATTGTTTCAAACAGCTGATAGAATATGTGACTTCATTATATATATATATTTATCTACGTAATTTTCCTGTAAGTCATCATAGTCAGACATTTAAAATTATTTATTTCTGGTAAAAGATGGTATGCAAATTGCTGTTGTTTTCCTAGAATTTCACTACAATTGTACTGATTAAACTATGCCATACGTGAGCTCTTAATTCCCTTAATTCCCTGTTCTCCTTCTTCCTTGATACTTCCTCTAAAATAGTGAAAACTTTCTGGCAAACTGAGGACAACCAGTTTGAGGCTGTTTGTCTCTAACTTGTTTTCCTGTGTCTAAATACTTCAGCAAATATTCAACATCACACAAACCAGACTCAACAGAATAAACTATCAGGGTGTCAGCCTTGACAGCAATCATCCTGTTATTGTTTCGCATCAGATCACAGAGTCATTTTTAGAACAGCCTTTTTACCTTTATGCTTTATATTAACCCATCGGTCAAGCCTGAAAAGCACAACAGAAAAGTAGGTGCAACTCTAATATCAGCCAATATAGCTCAGGAGTTGGACACCACAACCACAAAATAAGCATTTCTGGAGAAAGTACATCTGACAAGGTTTTCAATAGTGATAGAAACCATCAATCCATTTCCAAATACTGCTGAATGAGTAACAAAATCTTTTTCAAAGTGAAGGTGAAAGATGGGTGGCTTGAACAAACAACTTAATCCCAGGTAAATTAGATCAGTGGGATTCTTTTAACCACATACCTCAGGCAAGCAGCAGAGAAGAAATCCATTTTAGAAAAGATGCTGAAAGAGCTTGATGTCCACCTGGCAAATTTCTTGTGCTGTTTGAAAAAGCAAGATGGTTCAGATTATGAACCGAGTTATATCTGCACCACTACAACCAGTCCTGGTCAGTATGCAAATGAAAGAGCTTCTAGCAGTGAACCTGATCAGAAAGACTAAGGGCAGAGGGTAAAAGAGAGAAAAGAGAGGGATGTCTTTCTTCCTTTGGTAAAGCATTTGTGTGAAGTATTCATCCTTAAAGCAGAGCTTCTCTATGGGAAGAAAAACTGTCCATGCCTGCAACCTTGCTTTAGCCCTTAATATATTTTTCATGTGAAGGAACAACATGACCTCTGCTTCCTTCTAAACAGTTCAGGGGAAAATATTTAATAGTAATTTAAACAAAATCACCCACCAACAAACTGGGAAACACCCAAAACCATGAAGCCACTGAAATCAAACAAATGTAACAAAATGCTGTGATGCCAAAACACACTGACTGCAGCTTTCAAAAAAATTTAAAAATCACAAAATTTTATTTTCTCCTTAATTATGTGCTTAACAATAACTATAAAGCAAGCATTCAGAAATTATTTTAGAAAAAAGATGGAAGGGGAGACCCATGCTGACAGCTCACATAAATGCACTAAGGTCTAGGATTTAACATCTTGCTGGCTTACCTGATAAAACAGGAATTTCAAATGTATTATGAAGAAAACAAAAATTAAAAAATCACCAAGAGATAGCGATAATGAAATGCTCGAAATGCTAATAAACTTGTTCAGATTCTCAGTTCCAAAAGATTACAAAGTGTTTATAAATTGCTGCATTCTTATTGAGAAAGGGGGGAAAAAAATTCCTCTGCAGTATCCTCTCTGCTTAATTTTCAGCTTCCTGTTCCGAGGCTCATTCCATTCTATGGTACCTAATACAAATCAGCAGACACCAGAAAAAGAAAAAAAAAAAAGTAAAAAAAAAAAAAAAAAAAAAAAGGGGGGGGGGGGAGGGGAGGAGGGTGAAAAGAGACAGAGAAGAGGGTGAAGAAAGGAAAAAAGGGGGGAACCAAGCCATCACCTTAAAGGACAGCCCCATCTATCGGCAAAAGCAAAGAATTGGCTGTAAAAGATCGCTTTTTAAGAGATTTTCTGACTTAAACGGGTCTGAATATCTGCAACCCCGTTTTCCTCCAACGAAGAACAAAGGTCAGGTGTTGCTCTGAGAAGCAGATTGATTTTTTTTAATCCAATGTTAAATAAGCTAAAGTTTTCAGTAATTTTCGTTTCTTTCCTGTTAATTCCTTGTTCTGAAACGTGCGAAGGAAATAGTTTGAGTGTCGGCCGTTATGAAAGCCCCGCACCTTTCCAGGTCAGCCCCTGGCATGCCACGGCTAAATGCTGCCTGTCCTCTGCCTCATTTTACACCTCCCCACTGAGCAGTGGCGGCAGATACAACGCCACCAGCCATGGGTTCAACACAAAAGAGGAAGAAGGGTTTCTGCGCCTGAGTCCCGTGACGTGTCTATCTATTACAGACTGCATTGCTAATCACACCGCCTGGTACACGGTGCCACGTCAGCTCTATACATTCCTCTGTATTCAGATGGCAGCTGCACAGCCAAATCTGGAACCGAGACAAAAAATGCTCCTTTTTAAAATTCAGACTGCTAAGTAACAGTAAGTGCCAACACAATGAACTCCATCTGCATTGGATAAGCCTCAGCTTGAGCTAAATCAGACAGCATTATATACTTCTCATTTTGCTTTATTGACAAAAGAAAAAAAAAAACAAACCCAAAAAGCAGGGTTGGCCATGAGCAAACACTCTTGAAAACCTCAGTGTCTGCCATGCTGGAAGGGGGTGGGTGCAGTATGGAAGGAAAGGAAGGAAGGGGGCAGTGACTGGGAAGGTAAGAGGTGCATGGAAAAAGGGCCAAAAGTAATACTGCATTTCACTAATTGTTTAATAGCATTTCTGCATATAAAGACAGAAGAAAATAAACTTAGTACCTGCATGAAATAAGACTATAATCTATGATATAACATACTCTTAACATCGATTCAGTGACCTCAGGCAGCTTTAATGAACTTGATGCACTAGAGTCAATTCTAATACTTCTGATACTGTTTTTTCTAATATTTTTACATCACAAGATTTTGACTGCTGAAATTTTGCTTTAATCCAAGCTATGTGAATCTGAATCTCTCTGCCTCCCACTGGTGACCTGACATGCTTGTCACTTCTCAGTATAAAATCTAATTTTCAAGCATTTATCAATACAGAATGGTTTGAAAAATTGTTCTAACAGTGACAATTAATCTCAGAAAATTTTCAATATTTTCTCTTCAACTATTGCAGTGATTAAAAGGACACAGTGAGCAAGCATATTATACTAAATATTTAGTTAAAATACACCATAATAGATCCAAATACTAATACTCAAATATTGACATACAAAGGGCAACACCAAACACAATCATGCAACCTTTGAATATGCCTGAGCTCTGATTTAGAAAGACTTCATATGCTTTTGTCTTTCAGTGCTGTCATGATCACCAGTTTTTATTTTAGCTTTTCTGCTGGCAGTACTGGTAGGCTGTTCAGGCAGGGCCCCATTAGCCAAATGCGGTTCAAGTCTATGACCTTCAGGTAGATAGAGCTTTCTTTAAACTATTATCTTGTTATCATCAGCTGGTAACACACTTTTCAACAGTTCGATTCTTTGGCAGGTGTAATTCTAAAGGCCAATTCGTCTTCTTTCCATATATTTGCAAATATATATTTTGCTCTTCATGAACAGCATTTGCAGGTGACAAATTTCTTTGTAGTGCTAGTAACACACCTGACTCAGAATCAGCCTAAAACTTTTAAATACTAAACGGATGTACAGACACTATTGCTGATACCAATTGATCATTCACAGAAATCTTTCTGTTCATGGAGATATTTCTGGAAATGATGAATTCTGTGGTCTTCATAAACACAGATTTATCACCAGGATAAAAGGTAGAATATTTGCTCCTCAGCTTGAGGTTGTAATAGGAGTTTGCTACAATCTGTACGTTTTACAGGCGTACTCCTTTAAAATGTTGCACTTTGAAATGAAATAAACAAGACAAAAAGAAACAGTAAACCAGGAATGAATGAATTAAGATGTCCTTTTTTAAGCCTCAGTAGAGATTCAGCATAGGATGCTTAATATGACCACTGACTTTGAAAAATCTCCAAGACTCATAAACAGAATACAAAAGGATGGGGTTTTTTAGCAGCATTTTTCATGGCTCAAATTTCACTGGTCACAGTGGTATAACCAGGTGCTCAAATTTAGCTCCACCAGCTTACATTGTCAGGAAAATTGATAGGGTCTCTGGTTATTATAACAAGCTCCTTAACAAGCTTCTTGAACCAGACTCTCATCTGATAGGGGGTTTGAGAGAGAAGACTGCATCAACACAACAGTAACTTCTTTCCAGCTGCTGAAGAGCTATATCCCATGAATTCTTATATTTTTAATGTTTTAAAATTATATATTGCACCACAACTGAAGAAAACAAAAAAGGTATAGATTTCTCAATCACAGCTGCTCCAATCCTAAGACAGATGGAAAGTTAGTAAATAAAATATGGTCTCCCTTCCCTCTCCTCCCCACAATCCAACTTGCCTTTTTTACTGTCTCTAAACAAATATGACACCGCTAGTCAAATAATTTTCAAAACTAAGCAAATCTAGGATGCTCATTACACTTAGTTTGGAAATTTCTGGACACTTCTTTCTGCAAGTGTGGTGACAACTCCCTTCCTGAATGCCCAAGGAGAAACCCTTCATGCCCTGCACAGCCCAGACACAGTTGCCAGGCAAACTTTCCATTGCAGCTGTGAGCTTGCAATCTTGCGGATTTCAGATTCTGCAGACCTGGTAACTTTGCATTAATGGAGATCTGTGGTTCAGTTGCCCTCATATAAATTTTGACCAGTCCTACTCTTGGCTCTGCCTCAGGAAAACTGTAAATGTTCCAGAGCACTGGTGAAGAACATCCCAGTAAGATTTTGCTCCAGAGACTTAGTGATCACCAGGCATTGTGAGATTCAGGTTTTCTTCAGCACATGACATGATTCATCTGGAAGTCCTTCTCTGGTGATTTTCTGCAGCATGTTTCCCTTTCTGAAGGGAACCTACAATGAACTCCAAATGAAGAAAAAAGAGAATCTATTTCTTTTAGTCATCATCCTGTTTCAGCATTTTTGTTGCAAACATGGCTGTGTACAATCTATAGAAACCTTTAAAATTAGCCTTAGAAGCTATGTTCAGCCATGACACTAAAACACATAAGCAACAATGTAGAATAATATGTTCTAACTACAAAATTAATAGTGTTAAGATAGACAGATATAGATATTTAATGACAGTGTCTGAGGTACATTTCATTTATCAAAACATTAAGAAAACTCTCATGATACTTTACAGTATCTTTTTCTAGTGTCCTAAGAATGAAATTCTATGAATTACGGTGGGTGTGGAAAACAGCTAATGGAGTAATTCATCTAATATATGAGAGATGAGCCAACCAAGATCCTCCACGGACAAGCAGGTGAACATGACAATCCAGGGGACACTTCCTCTTTCTAAACTTATGAATCAATTGTATTTCAGTCACAGAAGTGTTATAAAGGTCGTAAAGGACAGTAAAACACCATAGTGGAGAACCAGAATCTGGAAAAATTAGATGAACTGTATCAACACAGAACAGAAGACTGAATCCAACCAGTTTCAAGGAAGAGCAAGGAAAATCTTGTAATACAATGAATGGTAACTTTTTGTGCAGGGAACAGAGCCTATCTGCCATCTTCAGAATAGATAAAGCCAATTTTTACAGCAATAGATTTTTGTCACGTTTGGAATGTTTTTGTGTACTAGATTCAAATAAAACTTGGCTGTTCCTGTACAGAGAAAGACCTGCATTTGTGAGGCCAAACTTACCTGGAAAGCTTGAGAATTATACTATTGTAGTCTTACATTTAGATGCTAAATGTGATAAACTAAAACACAGATCTTTTCATTTTAGCACTAATGTAGAATATGATTGTCATCAGAACATATATCTCAACTACTCAAAATAGGCAGATAAAAATCTGAGATATAAATATCTTTATATAAAATAATAGCCTACTGTATTCTCCTATAGTTTTTTACAATTATGCATAATAAAAACTGGCATCACCATTATTTATGCTAAAAAAAAAATCTTCTAAAATAACCTGTTTCACACACTGATATTGTTTCCATGCTTCTCAATTTTAGCGTAATTTCCATGACTATGAAAAGAATAAAGGAACCCCCTTGCAGTACAAAGAAACTCTAGTGCTGTGAGAAAAAGTGAAAAGTTTGTCAGAAACTCAAGCTGTATATTGTGACTTGAGGAAATATACAGAATATTGAAAACAAGGTACTGATGTCTATAGATAAGACAATTCCAGTAAACCATAATAAAATACCAGGAGGAGGCCCTGACAATTAATGGTCAATATCCTGCATTGTAGTGGGTTCAAAATATACTCTACAGCTCAGATTCAATTTTTCAAACTCAAAGTGATATACCAGAATATAGGATAGATAAATACACTTAAGCAACAACATTTTCTAACACTTTGTATCCTACTGTAGTATCTGCAGCTTGATACGCTGAGAAGTACTGTGCATGCCCTGTTATGAACCATGATGCCAAAAATAAAAATAACACTTCCAGAAAATCGCTATACATTTAAAGACAGTAAGGGGGTTTTTTTCCTTCTAATTGAATAGATAGGTTATAAATACTCTTGGAGTCTGTAAGAAAATCCCTCAAGCACCCACACTTGAAATGGGATGGAACACACTGTACTCATACATAATAGCATAACTATTTCAGTACACTTCACGCAGCAAGAAAACAAAGAATGTGAAGTCCATCATTACAATAATGCATGGTACCTAGCAGTTTTGTTCTAAGTTCCTATACTATTCAATTCTATTATTTGTTTGAAAGACATACTTCTGTATTTTGAAGCATGAAATATTTATAAAATATTATACAATGTAATATACTGCATTGCAACAGAGTAGTATTGAGATACCAAAAATGAGTTACATTTTCTTGAACCTAACTTTTACAATGTAATTAATGAAGGCACCAACCTGGTATTTCTACTAAATCACAGCATAGATTCATAAGACTGTCATTCGAAAAAAACCCCACAAAAATTAGTAACTGGTCAGGTAAGACCATGATGAAGAGACAATTGACTGCTTGGCAGTTCTTTTACAGAGAAAGACAGTTTCAAAAGATTGTAAGAAAATGATAAAACAATTCATCTCTCTTTGAAACAAGTGTTGAAATTAAATTCTCTCAGTTATTTCTAGAACAGTGGGAAGAATAACTAGTTTCTTGTGGAGAAGAAAAACATACTTAAAAGGCTTCAATTTTTCCCCATGAAAATGAGTTTTTATCTGATATTAATACATAAACTTATATGAATATCCAATCTTATTTTGACTTAAGAAAGGGACCTTAGTACTTACTCTTAAAGTGAGCAGTTACCTATTAGACATTTATAGAAAATTCTATAGATGTCATATACTAAATAACCAATGATTTTGTATTTTTAATTTTCAGTTTTGACACTCATTAACGTAATTCAGTACAAACTCCACTATTTTCAATTGAATATTAAATGAAAGTAAATTAAATGGTAGTAAGCTGTTAACACATATGACACATTGACACAATGCTGAAAAAAGTTTCTCTCTTTTTGTTTTTTTACTGTAAGTTCCCCTGTGTTTTTGAATTCGTTAATGTATCTTAAATTTTTATTATTTAGTTTTCACAAATTGCTGATTGCCATGAAGGAAAATCCCAGTACCAAGGTACAAAAAAGTTGCTGTCCAAGGTACTGCACAGTGTTTCAACTAACCTCTCAAATGCATTAAAAATATTTTCAGATTTATCGGACAGTAATTATCCTTAGCAAGGAAGCTGGCCTTGTTGAAATTCCCTACATGATACTGCAGTATCAGTGTTATGCTGTTACTTTCCAGGGCCTCTTCTGCTGCATTCCAGTATAGTCAGACATTCCAGCACCTGACAAAACCCGGTATGCCTAATTCGTGTAAGGACAAACCTATTCTATGCTTTGTTACAGACTGATTTTCAGCAGGGTTTAAATATTACAAATGTCTTTGAATTCTACAGCGTGCATGAAAAAAACCTACCCTCTAATGTAAATCTAGCTCACAGGTACTGTTCTGGCATTCTGCAGAGCAGTCACTAGATGTAATTTTATCTGCAGTATTCACCTTACATACCTCAGAAGCATATAGATTCACACATTTGTGCAGTAGATAGCAAATATCACCCTAGGTTTAATTGCTACTTCAAAAAATAACCATAGAGTAGAAGAAAATGGAATACCTATTTTTGTTTATTTTGTTTAGTTTAATAAAAGAAGCAAACTTATAATTTGCAAGGCTAAAACAATGCAACAGCCAAGAACTGCAGTAAACCTCTCAAAGCTAATAGCAATATCCAATAATGCTTTCACTCACCATCTTGAAGCAAATGGATTTCATTCACTGCTTAATCAGTCACATTAACCCTAATTCCCATATGGTTAGAAAAGATGTTTGTTAAACAAATCAAATTTATGATTAATTTATTTGCAAAGTGTCTTAAAGCTGAGATGCCTAGAAGAACTACTACTCTGTTAATTCAATCATGCTGACAGAGCTGGTTTTACCTAGCAAATTATCTCTGCAATTCACAGCATGGCTGACAGCTATCTGCATAGAAAAACAGCACAGTAACCATTTAAATAATACAAAAACACTCACCCAAGAAGATGTAGCAAAGATCAGGATCCAGCTTCCAGACCCCATGAAGCTGAGAGAGCAATCCACTAGCTTGCTCAGGCCAGCAGTGTCTCTCCTACACTTGACCTAGACTGCCTTACATAATGAGGAATCAGTGCTGTATCCTGTGTGGAGGAGCAAGCTGAATGTCATCACTGGCAGAAGTAGGGAGAACTGGCAGCAGGCAGGCTGGTAGTTAGCATGGAGATCACGAAGTCTGCTTTCCCTGACTGCTCTGGGAGAAAACAGAAGAACAGCTCAGAAATGCTGGTGTCATTCTTCCCCTGGAAGGAATGACCGGAAGGAATGAGGGTGCTACAAATGTGAGGCAGACAGCAAGTGCTAAAGCTGCAGCTGTACCTGCTCTCAAGGCAGCAGAGTTCCTGTCACACTCTGTCTACAGGACTGCACAGCTACAGCTAATAGGAGAGCAACAGCAAGGCAAAGCAAGGAGTGAGGCACACAGACTGCTTCTGCATACGTTTGACTATATATTACTTATTGTGGTGAGTAGAAGAAAAGCAATGGTATAAGATACAATCTGGGATTAACTTCCAAAGGCAAGTGATATTACCTCAAATCTTACTGCATGAAGGTTAGTTTCTGGAAAATAACCATTTTTTACCTGTTTTATATGGTGTTACAGAGGTTAATGTGCTTGTATTACAGAGATTTGAGTTTTCAAGAAAAGGATGAGTAAGATATGTTCCTGGTTGTGAAGGTGTTTACAGGAATTTTATGTATTTCTTTGCTAATTTTTTGGAAAAAGGCTTTGGGATATTTCTTAGTTTATTATTTTGGGGGTCATATCCTCACTTCTGTGGAGGGCACAACAGGACAAACAAGAATTCAGGCTTAGACAGCTGTTAGAATCATGCACAACTTTGTTTACAAAAAATAATTTATATTAATTAAAATGACTTCTTCAATAATAAGAACCTTAAATACTGTTAATGCATATACAAATTATTCTTGGATGCATTTTTTGATAGTTACAGTTTCTCCTTACAGAAAAAGGTAAAGGTTTCCCTAAGATGGAGTATCTTAAGTTTTCTAGTTATATTTGAGACAGCCTGATTAGGCACAATCAACAGAAAATGAAACTGGAAGAAAAGTCCCGTGGCAACATTAAAAGACAGCTCATGAAAAGTGTTAGTCTCAGTGTAGAACTTTGACTGTGTTTTACAGGAGTCAGGTTATGTACAGGGACTATTATTCTTAGTTATTTCCTTAGCATAGTAAACATGACTTGAGCTCTGATCTCAAATGGGTAAATCAAGGTAAAAGTGAAGGGGATTAAAAAAAAATCCAATTTTTTGTTTAAAACACCTATTTAAATCGTTACTTCTCTATTAAAGATAAACATGCAACAATTTTACTATCATATTTGATCAGTTAAAAAAATGCTTTATTGTCACTGGTTCCTGAAAGATATGTATTTTTCTTGTCCCTTGTTGCTTTTCTTATTGCTCTCTTGAGAATTTTAAAAAAACCCAAACAACTAACAAAAACCAGAAGTATTTGAAATAAACAGCAGATCACTAATAAAGCTTATAGCTAACATACCCTGAGAAAGTATCATGTGGAAACAAAACAAATGCAAGAGAAATATAATTTAAGAATGATTTTTTAAAACAATTATTGCTTTATTTGAAATCAGTAACCTTTTTTCCAATATTCATGATTTATTTATACCACTTCAGAAAATAACATTAGAAACACCTTGGTGCCATTATTGTTCCATATATTGGTATATTGGTGTGGACTGTTAATGAGGAATCCGTATTAAAATTTATAAAACAACCTCTACTTTTGGTGTTTTAAGTTTTAAATAAGAGTGCTTGCTTAGGAAAAATCTTTTTACATACTTGATCTGGGTTAAACAAGAGTTGAAAATATCATGACCTCTATTAGGCTATGAAATCATACAATGACAGTTTAATTAATTTAGCACTTCTGTTGATCATGGGACTCCAAACAGCAAAGCAGTCAAACTGCTTACCTATAGCAAGCTCAGATGCCTCCACAGCCATGGCACTTTAATACATGACCAGGACTATCTGCCTACAGATAACCAAAAGTTGACAGCATCAATAGAAAAATACAGAAAGTTCTTTGGTAAACTACAGGTAAATCAACCCAAAACACAGAGATTGAGTAGAAAATGCTACCTAAATGAACAGATTAGCAAACTTGACTGCAAGCATTGCAAAGGCAATATGCAGTTTGTTTGATGTTACAGTTCAGGCAAACTCGTCTAAGTTTGATACAACTGAATCCATCTGTGGGCAAAATGATGAACTAGAGATTCCTTTATGGCTTTTCCAGGCCTCTCTTCTGTGATATTCCCTATAAACTGTATACCAATTGCAGAACAATGACTGCCTCATCATAGTCTGTTGTTATGGGGATATGTTCATACAATGTAATAATTTGCAAACATGAAGTTGTCATTCAAAATACATCTGAGAACAGTAGCTTTTGTCTGGAGTACAAAAACTGTTTACTTTGCTCAGGTACTACCACCTTGCTGTTCCATTGAGACACACTACTTTTCAGTTTACAATAATTCTAGTAAGCATTTTGCCTCTACGGTTTGATCTGCTGGCAACTCCTGACTATCTTAACACAAATTGATACAGAATTTGCTGACACGTAGGACTCTCAGCCAAAGACTGTTTCTGAGCCAGATGCACTGGAAATGTGAGTAGTAATGTCTACTGCTTGACCCTGGTAAGAAAATAAGTCAAGTTTATATCACACTAAACTAGCAAATTAATTATTCTGATGCCCCAGCAGATAGAAAGATTTCTGTCAAAGTTAATAAAGTAAATGCAGTTTGAATATATTCTTTTAAAAATTGTATTCTTAGGCAAATGACTGTAGGACAAAGCTGCTGATTGGAAAAGAAGAATGGACTAGACAACCCCTCACATGAGGATGAAGATGAAAATATGCAAGGTTTGAGAGTTTAATAAGGAGTTCTTTTGCTATACATGTGTTATGAAAATAATGCTAGTCACTTTCTAGAGAAGACTGTAAGCCCATGAAACAAGTTCTGGAATTTTTCTTTCATGGAAAATCTGACAAGATTATAATGCTTATCACTAAATTATCCTTACTGAGTAAATTTCTACAAGGTCCTTTCTATTCTATGATGAAATGAAGGAAGCAGTATCTCATAGATATTACTCCTGCCAACAACCTTGAGTAAACAGGACAATTTTTTTTAGACACCTTGTTCTTAAGATGCCTTGAACATAAATAAACCATTACTTGAGGTTTTCTCATACTAAGATAGATTCCATTTGGGATCTGCTGAAACCTTAAAATGCTCCAGTATCACTGACTGGGGAGACAACTACAGTATCTTGACGTGCAGGCTTTTGTTTTCTTTCTATCCTTCTCTGACCTTTCTTTCTTTTCTCAAAATATTTATCCCTTGTGTTCCTGAACAACCCGCACAAGTGATTCATGCTGAAATGTGTAAACAGGGGCTCAAAGTCTTCAAAAAACAACCCCCTGTATTTAGACCTGATAACACATGGGGGAGGAGGGGGTTACATATAGGAATACTTTAGTCCCCCTGGAGATTTTGGCCATTTCTGTGCATGTGCTACTTCTGTAAGCAAAACCAATAAATACATACCACGTATCTCCTTTTTGAAACAGGTAGCAAAAGCTTTTGATTTCTTTTTTTAAAGTATTATCTAACAGCTCAAGACCTCACTTTACTGCACATATATTTTTTATTATTTGACTCAGGCATATCACAATGAAGATCACTGGAGGACTAGTCTAAGAGTAATATTTTTCTCCTTTAGTTGATTAAACTTCCTGGCATCTGACTGATGCCAATATTCAAACAGGCAATTGTATGTCTCTAAGTATACTTTTATTCTTAGGTGATACCTTACTGAACTTGCAACTGAATTAAAGAGCATTCTAAAAGTAGTAATATTTCCAAACATCTGAAATTGTATAGTTTAAATGTTAAGTGCCAGTGTTTTCAAGTCTCCTTTCTTTAGTGTTTCACAATATTTAGTATTCTACTTATTTAATAGAAAGTCCCTGATTTTCCTCCAAATGACGATTTGTTCCAGCAATGATAGGTGAATACTGAATTCTGAAATTCAGGGGATACTCCTCAGATAGGTATCACTAATCTTGCAATTATTTTACTCACATGCAGTTTCTGATACATAACGATACACATTATCCTAGAAAATACCTTAAAAATCATAATCCAATTAAGCATAAAAACTTTCTACAATTAAACTATGAAGATTGAATAGGTCAAGGTCACGCTAATCTTAATATTCATAGACTGTGCTTTTACTTCTCTTCGACATCTTTTTCTCTACAACAAAACTAGCTACAACAGTCTTTTTAATTCCTTTCCCTGATTTTTTTTTAAGATTTATAGGGGTGCCGTGCCTATAAACTGATTTCCCAAGCCTCTATATTTGTACTGTTTCTCATTAAAAAAACCATCTGCTGTTTTGCATATTAATATTAAAAGAGAAGGGCAAAAATAGGAGGAAAGACAAAAGTTAACATGAAAAAGCCGTTAATTAACCATTCGATAAATATGCCTATTTATTTTGAGTAAATGAATGATCTTTATCAACTGAAAATAATTAGTACTGGCAGGCTTTTCTGTTGAATTTTCTTCTGTCATTGATTCCAGGATGTTGAATTTAGACTAATTATTTTTAGCATCTCCCCAAACTAGCTCTTAGGAGCTGAAGAGCAAAAAACAAACCATATTTAGTTTTGGAGATTAAGTTAAGTTGTAAGTCATCCATCAGAATGTTTCTAGAAATTGTAGTGGTAGTAACTTGAGCTCCAAGCCATGAGTTATTGATGCCTAAGAACAGTATCAGGCAAAACAGATTTATTGTTCAGCATAATAAATGTGCCATTAGCACTAAAAGCACAGAAGCAATAAGGTGCCTTTTTCTTTTCCCCAAACCCCTCCTAAATAGCCTACAGCACGCATCATTTGTGATATTGATTTAACACAGATGCAGACTGGCTAACACAAAATCTTGAAAGACCTACTGCAAGGAACAAGTTCTCAAGACTGGTCATTCCCTCTAACAGCATATGAAGATAAAATCAGTACTGACTTTTAGCTGAAAGGCATAAATTCATCACTTCAAATTCATTCTGGATTCAAGTAGCTTATTTTTGTCCTTCTTTAGCTGATGTCGACCTAGACTGGTCAAACAAAGTGTATTTGTAGCCTTCATTAGGTCTTAGTATCTTGTCAAGTCTTTGAAATGTCTGTATTTCTGGGGAAGAAAAATTAATTCAGGTTTAGCTCTTGTAGCAGGGCTCTTCATTTTGGAATGTGGTCAAACAAATCAGCAGGACAATGCCCTGTTTGCAAATGGATCAGTGGCGGTTTGAGAGGGGTCACCAGGTGATGCTTTTTGTACTGAATTATCTTAAAACCAGTCTGGCTCATCAACCCCAAATCAACATCCTGGTAGAGAGGCAAAGATTTGGCAGATGAGCTGCTAGGCTAAGCGGGAGACATCACTTGATACTATAGAAGCCCAGTCCACTTTCTTACGATCAGATTCTTATAACATAACCCTTCTTTGACATCCTGAGATGAAGCCTGAGAAAGAAGCCTGTGTCTCTGACAAGTTTTCAGGTCTCTAGCAGTTGTAGCTGTTTTCCACAAAGGACTTACTGAGCAGTAAGCAAAGCACTTCAGGGTGTGTTTTCCACATCCAAATTTTGAACTCGCACACTACAAGCACTCAAAGGCAAAAGACTGTTTCAGCCTTCAAACGATGCAGAGTTAAATATGGATGGTGCATAGGCATCTAGGTCAAGATATGCTTCTGTCTTCATTTCTCCTTCACGAACCAAAAGATAAAGACTGGTAAGAATGAAACAAGTCTTCCAAGTCAATACCTTTGACTGAAACATGGAGCCTTCATTCAGAGCTGAAAGACACAGAGGTCCAGATATCCCAAATCTTTGCAAGTTGAGAGCAGTCCCGTGCAGAGCAGGAGGATTCAGGGACTGTCAGTTATATTCTGCAGCTCCCAGGTTCTGAGGTTCTTCAGTCCTTTGCTGACTGATAACTGCTGTATTATTTATTTAGGTAGCAAAATATATCTGTGCCAAAATCCTTTATATACTTAGGTTTTCATACATATTCCAGTTGCACTTTAAGTGCTCCTGTGTTTAATGTTGAGCTCAGAATCACTACATAAAAGCCTTAAAAATATGAATACTATCTCATCTAAAGAAAATTCTAGTAAATTTTAGAATGCCTTGTTTTAAGAACATTTATTTCACCTGTCAGCATAAGTATTATTTTGGCCATTATTAATTGATCTTTCATTTAATTAAACTCTCAACTCAAACCACTTAACACAATAACTGCATAATCAGCAATAGGATTTTGAATTTTACAGGACAAAGAGACATGAAAGTCTGCATTACATTTGCTTATCTTGCTCATCTTTTTGACATAGCTCTCTCTTTAGCCTTCCCTTATGTGAGAAAGTAAACTCAATGTCCTTGTAAGCCACTGTGGCTTGCTTTCAGGCAGAGTTAAAAAAAAACCAAACAAAATCAACCATAAATGACTTGTCATTGTACGATATTACCTCTTTATGCAAATCTCTTTCAAACTGAGTTCACAATGTAAAACAATGAGATCTCAGAGAAATCTGTTGCAGCAGTTCCCCCCTTCTCAATCACTCCTAATGGGTCATTCTTCAAGATTCAGCTATGTATACTCAAGTCACTAGATTCTTAGAGGTCAATAAGGGAAAATACTTTTCCTATTTTTTCCAGGTCAACTTAGATGAATTCAGCAAATTCTACTGTTTATGGCACTTTAATGAAGCAAAATTTTTTGCCTCATTATATTTACTTCTTTAACAGTTTTTAATTTTATTGGAAGCTGTGGTAATGTGACCTTGGGAAATGCATGTATCTACTCTTCATTCTTCAGTTACTTACAGTGCAGTATTGGGATGCCTATCACAGTCCTGTCAGATACCAACTTCTTCCCAGTGCAAGTATGTTAGCTTAGAATCATTTCCTGGCAAAATACAGATTTTCATTTCCTTTATCTAAAGATGGACTTGCAAAGGAAATCAAGCAATGCAAATCTCTATTCATTTGCCTAAGAACAACTGGCTGAAGTTACTTGAAAGCTCCAAGTCTAGAGTCATGTCTCCCACAAGACATGTCAGGATTTCTGTGCTACTCAAATAGAAACACAGAGTCATTACAGCTTGTAAAGGCCCCTAAGATCATCAAGCCCACCCATTAACCGAAGCACGATCACGTTCACCACCAAACCATGTCCCCAAGTGCCATTAGAATAGAAATTAGAGCAGCCACATTAATAGGTCCTATTACAATAGCTCTGCAGTCTCAAACTTTCCTTCAGGATTCCAATTCTGATTGACCACCTTCCTGGAGACAGTGGGTTTTCCACTGAATTTTTATTACTCTCTCCGATAAGACTTAGAGAACAGGACTGAATAATTTTTTATTTTTCCCTCTTTAACATAGCACTTTTGCAAGGCCACTAATTATATAATTGCTGTTCTCCTAACCTGAAGCCTCAGCAGGGTTACCCTGAGTTACCCTGGTTGTGGGGCTATATTGGTATTTTCTTTCTACAGCCTCTGCTCCCCTTTTAGTTACTCTGAATCTGCTGGAATAGCCACATCAGTCTAGAATTGGAGCAGTATGTTGCAGTCTGCCGTTGCTGAGAACTATCTTAAGCATTTTCAATAAAAATATAGAAAGGAATGCTAATCCCTGATGAGTCTCTTCAATTGCAACCACATTCCAGTAAAAAAAGTGATTTTCAGAAAAAAGCTGGAAAATATAAGCAACATTGCTTCACAGAACTTCAGGCCTCATAGGCTAGAATGCTTACTCTGAGCTTCATTCCACTAGATTTAGCTCAATTACTCCTCTGATGTAACCATAATTTACTTATTTTGATTGGGATCAGAAGGAAATTAAATAATTGGGTGACAAAGGTCATGGAATGAAGAATTGCATCAAATTCCTCCATGGGCAAGTGATTGCTTTGTGAAATGTATTGAGGTGTCCTGTGCTGCAGAAGAAAGGAAAGGAACAGCCCTCTAAAACCTTTCTCTGCTGATCTCAGTTGTAGCCCAAAGCTCAAAAACCACCTTAAAACTGACACGAGGAAGATACAGCTGGCTCATTCCCACTAGTCCTTCAGACTACAGGTATACTCCAAAAACTATTATTCCTCACTGCTAATTTATACTTCCTCAAAGCAATTCAGAGAAAAAAGAATGAACAGAATATAGTTAACTAATTTATGCTTCTTGGAAAAGTTGTTTCATGACCTCTAAAGGACATAATTTGATTATAGTAATAATCTTAAAGCAGAACTGTTCCTATTAGTCATAGGAAAAACCTCTTTAAAGATGAAGGGAAAAGAGGAATTGCTAAGTTAACAAATTGCAGAATCGAGGTGAACAATTTAAATTTGATGTGCTCTGAATCTGAATTATAGGCCCAGACCAGTTCTATGTCCACTGCCTTTTGTATTAGCTGTTCTGACACTTATTTACAATAAACTGCATTTTAGAAGTGAATTCATCTACTACTATCAACTTATGGTTGTTAGGAAATATTGTTTAATTGTCAGACAAGGTGACAAGGTTGGACAGGTCCCAGTGTAATATCTTTTTAAGCAGTCATGTGTGCTTCTTAATTTTCTTTTTCAGAAAGTTCATGAGTTCTTTAAGCTTTGTTTAAATCCCTCAAAACACTTTTGTGGTGCTCCCACAATCTGTTAGCAGACTTTCAAATTCCTTCTTGAAAAAAGGCAAAATATTCTAAAGAAACCTCCATCACTACGTGCTCCAATTCACACCATACTGATGTCCCTGCTTCTACTTGTTGCTCTCCATGCCATTCATCACAGTATCACATCACCCTTCTTTCCCAGACCACTCACTTTGAGGTGACTTTAGCTTTTAAGTCTTTCATGCTTGTTTCATTTGAAAAAGAACTTTCTTATCCTATATTTTGAAGTCCCAATTGTTGTACCTTGCATTTGACTACATTCAAATATAGTGTTTTCACCTTGAACATTTAAACCGGACTACCCATCTAGTCCTGAAACAGCAACCCTATTAATCTTGCTCTTTTTACATGTTATCTGCAAACTTTAGTATCAAAAATATCACAGGATTTGTTGCAAAAATGACAAAAATACCAATTACAAAAAACCCCATAAACGTATTCATAGGGGTTTTTTTTTCTAGAAATAATACCAGATACATCTCCACATCAATAATATTGTAAAATCTATCAGCTCAGCTTGTAGCCCACCTAATGTTCTCTTACATCCAAACAACATGTATAATGAATGCATGATATTAAGTGCCCCAAAACCCCCCAAAATACCTATGCTTCTACACTTCCCTTTTCGAAAAAGGGAATAATTTGAAAAGATTTATCTTTGTGCTGATTACCATAATTCACACTCTAATTTTCTGTTGTTCATATCTAAAAGTCTTTGCTATTCATTTGGAAATGACTCATGTAACTAATCAATAGTTCTTCAAAATGTCATTTCTAGTGTTTATTAATTTGGAGTAAGATTGGCAGTCCTCCAGTGTTCTTAACATCACATTTTCAGAAACTTGCTCTAAGTTGTGCTAACAATAAGGGAATATTACTAATGTTCATCAAGTCTTCGTTGATTAATCTCATTTACTTCAACTTTTGATATACAGTAAGAAAATGGATTCCATGCCTGTTATGTCAACATGCAGCATTCAGAATATTAAAAATAGTTTCTCCCCACTTCTTCTCACTTGTCTTAATGATGTGTAGCTTATCTTTATTTCTTCTGTTATTCCAGTAAAATGCACTCTACCTGTAACAGTCACAAGAACTACTGTTAGTGCCATGAATACTGAGTGTGTATTCCTA
The DNA here is from genome assembly GCA_013399895.1 of Serilophus lunatus. Taxonomy (NCBI): domain Eukaryota; kingdom Metazoa; phylum Chordata; class Aves; order Passeriformes; family Eurylaimidae; genus Serilophus; species Serilophus lunatus. The sequence continues at coordinate 96,683 of VXBA01003295.1, forward strand.
TGTTTACCTTTGGACAATACTGAAAATTCCCACAAAGTGCTTGGAGGCTCTCAATCCTTTTTTACTATCATTTCAGCACATATGTATATTGATAAAGTTTTGGGGGTCACATCCCTGCCTGTGCTCACTGCACGCCACCCCATTAAAAATGGTATAACTGCCTTAAGCAAAATGTGGTGGCTTCTTAACATGACAATAGTAGGAAAGCAGCAATATTTTAACATTACTCTAGGTAATTTGGAGATAAACTATTGTCTACTCTCCGAGTTGTATTTGTGTTGCTATTTTGTTAATGTTTCAACTTTTAAATTTTCATTAAAAACAATTTTTAAACAGAAGAGTTCTTTCTGATCTAAGAAAAAAAATATGCACAGGTATTGTTCTGTATGTATTACAAGCACTTGATAACTAAATGTTTTGGACATTGCCACCACAAGCAATAGATGGTAAAATGTGTCAATGAAACTGAATTATAATTGAAGTATTTTTTGTGCATCCCAGCAGTCACAAAAGAGCAGCAACTTATTTTTTTTAATTTCCTCAATTCCAACACAAACCAGGGGTATGCCACAAAAATTCCCAAAGCCACACTACAGCTACACAAAACAGTATAAAAGGTAAGTCTTCTAACCTAGATGGCATCATGCTACAAAGCACAGGTCCTCTAATGATTTAAAATACATCAGTAGTGTTTACGTTAATTCAAATGCTTATCTGCCTTGCTTGGCATAATTCACATTCAACAGAAGCCTGAAGTCTTAGAATCATCTTAGAATGACTTCCTTTTGCTAGGAATAGCCAACAGAACACACTAAGCCTATGGAACATTTCCGAGATTCCTTCAGCATGCTCCTGGGAATAGCTTTCTCCTACTCCCAAATACTTTTGCAGATGTAAATATGTAACTGTTAAAGAAAGAGGATTCATACAATCTCTGGATGAATGGTGAATAACAGACAAATTAATGCAGGATTTTGTGGTAATCAGAATTCACCATTTACATATGTTGGGATTTCTTGTTTGCAGAGACAAGGAGCTCTGCATAACTATTGTGTGCCATGAGCTATTGATCTTAATTTTTTATCGAATAGAAACTGGAAGGAGTTGAAATAATTATAGACATACAATTTGACACAATCCCAAAGGATCTTAAGTTTAAAATAATAACTAGAAAAATAATTATCAAAGTTTGTTTAGATAATTTCCAAGCAAAATCCTGCAAGACAAGTGCAGAACAAATTATTAAACTTATGTGAAAAAAAACCAACCCATAACCCTTAGAAAGATTATAAAACCTTTAGTCTACAACATTATCAGGCCTGTTGAACACCAATAGTAAAAAATAATTTCCCCAAATTAATATTTTTTTTCTTTGAAAACCAGAGTAAATGGCTGAATAAAATGCAATATATCATTTAGTAGAAAATGTTAACATTTAGGCTTTAGAGTTGTACTGGGTTTTGGTAAATTAAAATTCTTGAATTTGTTCTTAAAAAACTGTATACTTTTGTTTCTTTGTAGAACTGTATTTTCTCCTATTTTTTATAATAATAACTAACTAAAAAACATTGCATAAAACTATGTATAGTTTTTTCTGTGGCTCACTTGTCATCTGTGTCTTGAATATTTTGTTATTGAAGTGTTTACTGCTTCCTGAGGTATTCCTAGTGTGCACCTGTGGGAAGCTGCCCACTGTTACTGCTGCATTTAGTTTTCTGGATTGCAGTAGCAGGCTGAAATCTGCAGCCATCACAAGCACAATTTTTATATTTTATTATAATTTTCTACAGTATTTCAGAAAAGAGCACACTGAAGTGTGTTTGCTTTCTTACATTACCAATCCTTTTAATCAGTAAATCTGAGAACCTATTACCTTTGAGAGCAGACATTCCAAATTGAGCACATTATTCCATTTAACAATGATTTATCAAATAATAAGCTTTTGCAGAACCTTTTTTTTCCTCATGTGACAGGTACAGCTAGATTGGTATTTCTGTGCCACTCTGTGCTTACATGTTACAGTTCATGGTTACAAAGCCTGATTTCCCTGCAGATGCTGTAGTATAGGAACTGAAGAAGTATTTCTACAACCTTACCCTCTTTGTATTTCCTTGCCTGTACTCAAATGATTTGGAAATATAAACCTGTCTAAACCATATCCAGATAACACAGAACAGAAAATACATTGGAAATGGAAACTCTTTTATCATAAGAACTGATCAGAAACACAGACCTTTTTTGCAGCTGCTATAAAGGCATCTATGTGAGCTTCTGTTTAGGAGAGTCTCTGGAGGAAATTATATTATGCCTGCTGTGTTGTTTACCCTAATAACCTCTTCATCTTTCAAATATGCCTGGTATCTACATTTTTATTTTCAAAAAGATTGAAGTTTTATATATTCCTGCATCTTGAAAATTAAAGCAAAGGAAGTTTCAGATGATCTTAGCCTTTGTTACTCAAAAATCTGTCACCAAATACAAAGTGTTTGGGTTGATGGACCATCGTGCCTGAAGTTGTTTTCTCTAACCATTTTGATGTAAAAAAAGGTTGGAGTTATTAAAAAAAATAAATTTATGTGTTGGAATGAAGCCTAGGCCTAATTTTACAGAGTGCCACCGTCTAAAGGATTCAAAACTTTTTTTTTCCAGCACTCTATAGATGTTGGTTGCCTTTCAGTGCTCTGTCTGAATAGCTAAAAAGTAAGATTGATTCCCTTCACTCATCATTTATGGTGCTCAGATGGTATGCAGAATGCTGAATTTAAAAACTGACTACATAGTCAAGAGCTTCAAGCATGGAGAATACTTTCAATTATCTGAGTGTTTCTATTACATTGAAGCTGTCTTGAGTATTCAGTATCTAAGCTAGTTTTGCTTGAATTTGCTCGTAAGTGTCTGAAATATTGATCCTAGACCTCTTATTTTCTTCTGTGGCCTATTCTAATGTACTTTCTGAGTTCAGTTGTTGTTTTTCTTCAGTTGATCACCTCCCATTAGACAAATTTTGAAAGGAGCTATACTTGGATCAGCTTGGTATTCATCCTTGAACATTTATTGCGAAGCATATGTTGATATTTGTGGTGCTTTTAGATTTTTTATAATAGATTATTGATACATAGACTCGAATTCCTCCATAAAAGGGTATGAATGTTACCGAAACGGGTTTAATGTCAGTGAGGAATATGTTTTATGCTGAATTGAAAAGTGAAGTCATAATGAGCTAAGTGGCTCTGTGTTATTTTTTTTCAACTCCACTCACACAATTTCTTCTGAGACTGGCACCTATAGGTCTTCCATTTGTGAATTTAATGACAGAATGGAGACCAGGCATTTTTGATTTGGAGTAAAAGCAGAAGGAATAGTACCAACAGGGAAAATATTTAGAACTGTATACATTGAGTACCTATTTTGCTAAAAAAAAAAAAAAAGGTACTCAGGATCTCTAAGCTCCTACATACCACCCCTCTCAGAAGACAGTTCCCTTTTTTTGCAGCCAGCATTCCCATAGTCCTGACAAGCTCCAGGTACTGACTCACAGGTCAGCCAAGGCAGCCAAGCCAGGAGTCTTCCAGCTCATTTGATTGGCCTACTACCTCAACTGCCCTCCAGTTAGGAGCCCCCAGGGTGACTGCTTCCAAGCCCCACCTTTTTTGTTCTCATTGTAATCTGCTGTCCTATTAAAGCAATTGACTCATTCACAGACCAGCCTAATACAAGTAAAACATACACTACTCATAAACTGTTGCAGAGGTGCTTTGTCATGATAGAAGAAAAACTGTGATTCAACCTCTAAATTTTTTTCAGAATATTTTTATATCTCTCTGTGTGCTTCAATTCATCTATTTCCTTTTGCCTGGTTTTGCTTCTATTTTATCCTTTTAGTCACAAATTTCCCCCTCATGTTCCAAATCTTAGCATTTAGCGCTTTGCTGCTAGTTTGTGCTTGAGATACTGGAATAAATGGGATGGAGAAAGTATAGCCATGGACATTAAAGAATCTAAATGTGTCACGTACTAATTCTTACCCTAGGGGAATTAATACCAATAAAATCATACACATTCTATTTATAAAATGCAGGGGAATGCATTTTTTTTTCATCAAGAGAATGCCACATTTGCCCAACCTATTAGTTCTCCCTTCCCCCCCCAGCAAAATCATAAAACTTTCTGCCTTATGGAGAAAGGGGCACATACTAGTCAGAGGCCTTTCCAAGTAATATTATGCCCCTCCTGCTATTCAGTATGCCTCAGCTTTGGCTTGTCCTCCTATCCAGAGATAGTTCTTTCTCCTCCTGAGGAGATTAGTGTGAAATTTGATAGCTTTCAAAAGTGGTTTGAAACCTCGAATAAGAAATAAGAGCAGTTGGGACCAATTGTTCAGAACAGTGAAATCTGTCACACTGCATATAGCCAAGCATGCTCTGACAGTTCTTTCACTCTCAACTGGTTAATGTGGAAGTCAGTAAAGAAATGTTATGTAACCTGCCTGGAAGTCCATATTCTCCAAGTTTCAGAGAATCTGAACAAAACACGATGAAAAGTGTATTTGTTGTGTAAGAAAGGAACGAGTTGGTTCTGCTTACCTTCTAACATAAGCTCCTCCAGGCAGAGATTGTATCTTTGTACTTTTTACAATATCAAGTCTGCTGCAAGCACTTAACAATTAATAATGAATAGTAAGTAAATGCAAAGCTTGTGAGAGGTGCCAGATTGACATCTCTGGAGAATTGGTCTGTCTATTTATATAAAGAATAGGCAGAGCAGCATTGCAGGCTTGTTTATGCTGTCCCACAAATCACTAATTCATTTTTCATAGGCTGCTGAATGATCATCAAATGGTAGCTGCTCACAATCACTAAAGTCCTGGAGAGATTGAAACTGCTGCCTTCATATTCTAAAGCTACAAGAGGGGGTTGTGTCTCAGTATCAACCACCAGAATGAAGTAGCATCCTTTACTGTTAATTGGAATTGACAATAATTCAGTAAAAAGATGTGTTTTTCAGTACGACAAAAATATTGTAAGTAGGAATAGAGGAACTGACAGAAGTCTGTTTATGTGCCATAGTGAGTTAAAAGTTGACTTGTTTGCATTTTAGGACTATAATTTTTATTTTATTCAGCATGTCTTGTCATATTCTGAAATTATGAGGAACGTAGGCATAATTGACTAGGGAAAATTCTTAGGTAATATCTAATCACCCTCTTTGAATTTCCCTTTTAAAATACTTATGTAATGAAAAGTATGAAAAGCTTTTAAAAGACAACCTGAACAAAGTAGAATACATCATTCAATGTTGTACTTACCATTAACAATTTGGATGGTGGAGTCAGGAAACAGAAAGAACTTCTTCCTGCTATGAAAAATTAAAAAAAAAATCTAGAATTATTTCCCTGTGTCTACATCATTCCACAGAACAAGCGGTTTATCTTTGCATCAGTTTTTTTGTAATTAGTAGAGCAGCAGCAAATCAAGCTTACCTCTATTACAGGTACCTAAATCAAACCACTGTCTCATTAAGCAAATAATGGAAAAAAGGAGTAGTCGGTTAGTACTTTGTAAAGTTACCCATTTGTTTTTACAGGGTAAATAACATCAAGCTGACTGAAATGAGATCCTGTGTCCCTACTCCGATATGTCTGTGTACTCTGAGCACACAGAATGACACAAATATATTTAGGTCTAACTATGTCACCAATTGATGGCAGTTGGCTTTTTAGAGGTTGCAGCTTTTTGCTCCCATTCTTGGCTATTCCTCAAGTTACCACGCACTAGCATTGCACGGAATGGTACGTGTAATCTGACTTCCCATTCTGCCTTGAAAAAAAAATCATCAAAACACAACTAATGAGCACATATACATGTCTGCCATTCAACTTTATATAATAAATTTACAGGTACTACTCTGGGGTTTTTTTTGTGCTCCCTTTATTCCCTAAAACATTGGGACAGTGAATACTAGTGCTTTTTTTTTTTTTTCTTTTTTTTTTAATACTGAAGTTCATTATTCAGTGAGTTTAATTTCTGCATTTGGAACAAAACCCACAGAAGCTGAAGAGTTAGTACTAACTATCCGTTCCTACATATGTAGGAAATAGCACTAGCAGGCTTGTAACTATTTGTAACAATGACATAGACACTTCCCCGAGTATGGAGGGAAGGAGATATTTGGACTTCATAGTGTTAATTTATGCCATAAACATCTAAGGAGGCAGAAATTTATTGAATTGGTCAATATTCTCTTTAAAGGCATCAGCAATATCAGCAGATTTCTGAGAGCACAAGCTGCAAAAGTTTGCTGTCCTTACACCTGAAAACTGCCTGCTTCTGAAATTTAACCCCCCTACTCAGCAAGCATGCTGCAGAGTCAGTCCAGTCTCTCTTCATTTTGGCCTCTAAAATCTTGGTACATTTACTGAGTCTGGCATCCAATTGAGTTATTTTTTTCCAGTTTATTAGCATTTGTGGAGAGACAGGTAAGATCTAATTTTAAAACCTTCAGTCTAATTTTTTTTTCTACACACAGGAATCTTGGCAAAGAGCTCAAAGATGAAGAAGGATCATTCTATTCATTCGTAGGGGAGCATTGCTTTGATTAAATCTTTTAAAACTAAGAAAATATATTTTTATTCTATTAGTGAGGCATATAAAACTATATATATGTATGAATTAGTTTAATAATTTATTTTCAGATACATGGTTAACACATTCATACCAGAAAAAATGGTTATTCAAAGAAGAAAATTTCAGCATGTTATTTTTCAAAAGTTTTATTGCTGCTAAAAGCTGAAGTTCTTAAATTTAATGATTCATAAGAATTTTGATAGAGGGAGAATTTCTCAAGATTGTTCATAAATGTGAAATATCTACATCAGGTTGACTTAAAAAAATCACCATCTGGGAATCCTTCCGTTCAGCTTAGGTACAACTTGCTTCCTGATGGCATGACTCAGGTTGATAGGCTAAGGCAGCCAAAAGTGATAAAAAGCCATTAGAGATGGGTTGGCAAGACACTAAAAATCAAAAAAACACCTCATGGGAGATTATGTCTTAATATTGTTATTAATATCCTGTCCTGTCAGATATTAAGAAATAAATAAAAAATACAAATCCCTAATTTTGACTCTAAATACCTTAAGAACTGTTAGGGTAGAAATTTTAAAAAAAATCAACTCCCTGTTAATAAATGTGTACACAGCCTATTTTATAAGAAGAGTCAGAGACATATCTGCTTCATAAAAAGACCCTGGAATTCAAGGATTTATCTTTAGCTGAAAAAAGACTCCTTAAAAAAAACTCATCCTTGGAAAACGTGGTTATGGCAAAGACGGTAATGTATGATGCACTTCCAAGTTATGCAAATCCTAAAGAGGAAATTATATTAATCCCCAGATTCTATGCATTCTTCATTAATCATTTATTATACACATTCAAAATTGTGAAAGAAACCCAACCTAATACCTTTTTTTTTTCCCATGAGTCTAAATATTCATTGAACTTCATGGAATAAATACTACAGGGGCAAGCAACCAAATGCTAAAAGTTAACTTGAAAGTGAAAATAAATTTACTGAATGGATGATATCTTATCCCTGGCCCTAGACATCATATAATTATCACATACCAAAGCTATCCTATTAGTTGTCTATGCTAGCCGCTCCCAGTAGCTGAACCCCAATATTGGGTTCTCCTCCCTACCTCGCTACGTCACTGCCTCTGCCTTAACCCGCCCACCCTGCTGCCATCTCACTCTGCCTCTGTCAAGATACATATTTCATGTTCGAGAAAATATGCTTTTGTATTCTACAACTGAGTAACAGATGAAATTCCTCTACTTGGAACTGGAGCAAAGACCTCTCCTAAAATGGTAGGAGTCTGGTTTGCCTTACCCTACCTCAATGCCCATCAACATTCACTGTTAGAAGACAGTGCCTTTGGAAACTGGAATAATCAGAATGAGCACATCTTAAGAAGTTGCACTGTGTATTATTTATGGACTGCATTGAAGCCATACATTTGTCTAATTATTTGTGGCAAGTTTGTGTAAGGAGAGGTAACTCTCTAGAAGAGTTACAAAGGGTTAAAAAAAGGTTTAAAAATAATCACTCAGAAATGAAATTAATTAGCTACGTGATTTATTTCTCTTACAGGTAAATGAAATGACTGGCTAACCAATCAGTAGTTACACATGGAGCACAGAGTAGTCTGCTTTGGAGGTGGATTAATGTGACTAAGATGTTGAAGGAACAAGAAAGTAGTTTTCTGTTAGACAAAACTTACAAGACAGTAATTCCTGCATTGAAAATAATATGATTGAAATACAAAATTAGGAAATTGTGCATCACGCTTTTGAGGCTATAAAACTACCAGCAGCATAGGCATGGAAAATAAAGCTATGTAAGCAAAAGCTGTTCCCAAGTATATTTTAATTGTGATTAAACTTAGAGAAGAACATAAGAGCTGACAAATCTATAGCGCTGACACAGCTTATAGCAATACAGTACCAGACAAGTGTTTTCTAAATGATCTTCTTAAGAGAACAAAAAGCTATATAATAAACTGAAACATACACAGGTTTGAGTTTGAGCTACACTGCCATTTCAACATTAGGTTTGACATCAGGAGGAATTCCTTCATAGAAATTGTTGTTAAACATTTGAATGGACGTCCCAGGGAGGTGGAGTCACCACCCCTGGAGGTGCTCAAGGGAAACTGGATGCAGCCCACAGTGCCATGGTCTAGTTGCCAAGGTGATGATCAGTCAAAGTGTGGACTTGATGATCTCAGAGGTATCATCCAACCTAAATGATTCTGTGATACCAAGGGGTCTGAATCCTGATTTTTAATTCTCATAATATAGACACTTTCATGCTTACTTTGCAGTTTTATTTCTCTACTAGGAGGGAAAGAGAACATCAAGGCTTTAAACTGACAGATCGCCAAAAGATCCAAGTTTCACAGATACCAATGATATGAAATAGTACACAAGAGCATTGCTTGCTGCTGTCCACCTGCCTTCTCCCTACCACAAGCATTGGTATCATCATGGAATGAACTGAGTAGGAAAATTGTCTAGGATAAGGATAATTTCTTTTTGCTTTCACAAAAATTTTAGTTCTCCAATCTAGTCTGTGGTAGGAAACACAAATAGTTGTTCTAACCTAGGGGAAACGGCTGCTTTCTTCACTTACATTGCCACCTTATGGCAGTTAAAATGTTTGTGAAATTATGGCCTAATTTAGACCTTCCAGTCGACAATTAGTAAGGATAAAACACTTTCAGAGTTGTCAGCTGTCAGAAGTGCTACTGAAACAAAAATCACACTGAATCACCAGCACCAGATCTCACTCACCAAAGAGTTGCCAAGAATTTTAAGGAGGGAAAGAGAAAGCCACAGACATATAAAATATACCTACTTAAATGAAATTATGATTGTATGATAACCAGGTTTATAAATGTTACGGCTGTCAGTATTACTTTTACTAAATTCACATTGAATCAGGAGCATCAAGATAAATACATTACATTTTAAGGAAGGAAACTGGAATACTGGAAAATAATTTGATGTAAATCTGCAATATAAGAGAATAATTTGCATTAATAATACATAAAGACATTTTCTTTCTAAATCTCTCAAGATCAGGGAAATTCACTTATTTTTAAAGATTTGACCCTAGCTTCTTTGTGTTCCATTTGCTGTCTAGCAGCTGTGTTAATAAATCTCTTATATAAACCCTGAACATTAAAAGTGCCTAACAGCACTATAATAAATCCTTTTCAGAAACAGTTTAACAATGCTTTCTTGTAATGCCTTGCACAGATCAGTTGTGAATGAACTGCTAAATTGTCAATGTATCCTAACAAATTTCTGAGCCACTTGGCGTATTCTTCAGTTATACTGGAATATAAATATGCCCATGTTTTTAAATCTGCTTTCAAAGACTGGAGAGCAATTCCAGAGTTTCTAAAATTACTAGGGGACAGCACTGACAAAACTAAAGAGATGACTCAACTCCTCTCCTTAGGAACAACTAAGGTTAGTGATATGGAATGCTAACTGAAATACACTGCATTATATGTTAACAATAAAAATTAATCATGACGTGTCAGGGTAACTGACAGTAATAGATCTAGATGGTTTCAGGCAAATCTGCAGGAATTCCTTAATACATAAACTGATCAGAAGCAGCCACAGCAGGCACAGTTTATAAAAGCAAAGAAAGCAGTGTAATTGTTTGATATCTCTTATCCTAAAGAATCCCCTCACTGATACCAGGTTCATGTTTTCAGTGGACTCATGATTTTCTGACATCATTTTTCTTAATGCTAAATTAAGCCAGTTCAGCTAATTCAGTCCTCAAGTTTGCAACAGGAGTTACTGCCCAGCTCAATTTTTCTTTTCCTTTCCTTTGTCCGTATCCCTACTCTGCCTAGCTTCTTGTCAACTTTCTAAACTGAATCACTTCTCATCCTTTCAATGCCTTCCCTTATTTCCCTCACACCCTGGTAAAGAGCAGAAAACTGTGATGGGGAAACCCTGCCTCATCCACAACAGTGTGCCAGTTATGCACTCAAGGTTTTCACTAGTGTGCAAGGTGGAGGAATGACCTGTCGACTGTTGTGCTTTCACAACCAGACTCATTGAAGAGTTAAGATATTGAACAGTTATTTGTGGTGTGTGAATAGCCAGCAGCCAGTTATCTCCAAAGAAGGTTTTTCAGATCAGCATCTCAGCTGTGCTCAGAGAGACTAGAATTTAGTGGAAATCTAGATTACATTCTGCCAGATTTTATTTTCTTTTTTATTCATATAGTTTGTGCCATAGTAAGACTTTCCAAAATGCATGGGGCACAAAACTAAAGTTTTAAAGAGTTAGGGAAGTTCATAGTTGAAGTTGCCCTGACATTTAACTATACTCTTGAAACTGTTAGGAAAATGCAGTCAAATCTAAGCAAACTTACCAAAGGTTATGAACAAACCAGTTACTTTTCACATGTCTTCATCACTTTCATAAGATGGGACAAGTCTTAGAGACAAAATCAACTTCTCAATATGAAAAAAAGGAAGAAGTAAGCTGTTAAGTATGAACTTCTATCTGCTTCTGCTTACAGTTAAATGGGGCATTTTAAGGTAGGATTTTTGTCATGTTTCAAATTTTTTAAAATCGCTTCCAGAGTGTTCTCTATCCCCATGATGGAGGTCTGAGTACTGTGCATCTGCTTTCTAAAGAATTCATACACAAAATTATAGTTTTATGCAGAATACAATTACCTATAAAACCTGAAAGATTTTGTCTTTTTTTTTCTAAATACCAATATTTACTTTCTTCCATCTTTAACATTTATTCTAATTGCTGCTGAAGTCCATTTGCTAATAAGGTTACCTACCATCGTTTCCTGGTGCTGTCATATGTGAAATAATTGCTACAGCTGAACCAATTATTCTTCAGCTCCACTGTTTGTGTCATCTGCAACAATAGATTGATTTCTGGTCTTCTGGCTTGAAAGGCAACTCTTGTGTCTTCCAGACTGGAAATAAAGGAGGAAGGGAAAGGAAAGGAGACTGAATTATACTCTATCAGAGCTGCCTTAAAGTCAGGAAAGAACCTATGCAAAGAGAAACAGGTGTAGGGTCTTACCTACCTACATACATGCTCTTCCTTTAGATTTCCACAAATATACTTCCATAAGACATGGGGCAAAAATGAAATCAGAGATTGTAATTCTTTTTTATTATGTCATATATATAAAAGAATACTGAGGAAACCTTTCAGGCTCAGTTCCTTCGACTTAGCAACCCAGAACTTTTTTAAATCTATGAATTGCATGAGTGCTTTTTGGGCACTATATTATTGACAAAGGCAACCTGCACCTTTTTCTGTTCTTCAGAGGAGAAAATGCATTTTATTTTAGTTCATCATGGATTTTTAAAAGGAGTACATTCCACCACACATCAGTCTGAATTGTCATGTGAAATCTTCATCTCATGCAAACAAACTGATTGTGGAACAGGGAAAAAGAAGCTGGAATGTGAGTAGGTATACAAAAGTCGAACCTCTGTGCCCTCCCCTTACACCATTTCCCTTTTTTTTTTTCCTAAGAAAACTTAGAAGATTTTTATACTCTAAGATGATTAAAGAAGCTTATACAGTAATAGACACAAATAAATAGGGTATATACACATAGATGTGTTTTGGATATTAACAGATAACTATTTTTTGATCCTACATTTTAGTATGAAGTTTTCTCTCTGATCATAAAAGCAAAACAGCTTCACTGTGCCAAGACAACATTTTCTAATCATGCTCTGCTGTGGATTTTTCTCACCCCATGTTCTTTGGCAGAATCTTTTCAGAGCTCATCAACTTCCATAAAATTTCTGCAAAAGATTTTTATATTAATAACCTTTCAGTAATATCAGCACTGTCATTTCTTTTCCTGTCAGTTCTTCTATGTACCTTTTGAAATTTCTTGTGTTTGAAGTTCTCCTTTTATGGAGAAGAATTCAACTGTGAAATAAAGGTTTTAATCCTAAAATATAAGTAGAAAAATCATGTTAACAATTTCTCCATATCTGTTATTGGTTACTGTCCTTTCAACACAAATTTTCTCCTCTCCTTGTTCTTGTCATTTTTATACATAATTAACAGAATTCTAAAATACTGTTGCATCATGACAGATAAATGAAATTTCAAGTAACTGCATTTCAAATAAATGAGAAAGGAAGACTGTTTAAGCTGGTGACTTCACACTGCTCTTGAGCATCACTGATTTTTTTTTTTTTTGATGTACATGCAGTTACAGGCAGAGGTTATCAGAAGCCTGCATTTATCTGCCCACCTATTCACCATCACATAAATCACACCCCATTTCGAATATTAAACAGTTAGAACATGAGCAGCTGCTTTCCATCTATATAAATAAATACACTAATACTTGCAGCAATGCTGCATGAGTCCTTGTAGACCACAATTGACAGCCATGAGGGCCACAAAGAAGTTAAAACAAGAGAAAGGTTATGAGTACTCACAATGGTTATTGCTGGAGAGAATATTTTTACTTTTTGCCTATGACTATAAACCTGAGTTCATGGATAGCATAGTCCAGTTTGCCTTATGTTGAGGATACAGATGCAATTTTTACTAAACACTATATAAAGATATTAGTAAAAGTATTGCTGCAGAATAGGAGCATAAAGCTAGTATATAGTTTGGCAAACAATAAATACCACATGACATGGGTTGCTATGGCATCTGCAACCTTGACTTTTTTATAAAGCAATACTGCAAATAGCAATACAGCATGTAATTCTCTGACCATTTTTAAATGTGAATATTACAGATATTTATTCCTTTGAAAACAGCTTATTGCATTTTGTTTCAGATATACATTTTCTGGAAAATATATGGCGGCACATTTTATTCAGCTGTCACATTCCACGAAGATTATTATCAAGACTGCTGTTAAAGAGAAAGTAACATGCTTTTAAGACAATAGAAAATGGAAATGCAGAGGAATGTCTGGAACTGCTTGATTTGATTGTTATAAATTGTTTATGAAGCATCATTCCTGATTTTCATCAAAAGCTTTTCTTGCAGCAGAGATCATGTGTGCTTCAGCATGCAATTTTTCCCTCTCCAGAGAGATGATTATGTGCCGCAGTTTACTTTGCTTGGGTTACACTGCAGCATCATTTTTTTTTTTAAGGCAAGCACTAGAATATGTCTCTTTCACTGTGCAACAGCTCCCACTGATCAGCAAGAAGAAATAAATATGCTAAGAGACAGAGCTTGCATGCTGTATCACATAAACAGAACCTAGTTGTGCTCAGACAATGAAAGAGATGGTACCATCCCCCACTGAAAAGGAAGTTGCTAATGCAGAGGTTTGTGAGCCATTAAATATTCCTGCACTGCAGATATTTCAGATTATTTCTTCTAATGCCTTAATGAGCTACATAAGCCTTTCTGAATCTATACTACAGAATAAGTATTGTAAGGATTTTCTATATCCAAAAAATAACTATATATTTAAAAATACTTCATTATAACTGTTTGCCATGAAAATGATAGATTCTTTCATATGTGATTCTTTTACAAGGTTGGGGCTGTTTCAGGGGTGTATCGTGCGACTAGATGAGTACCTGCTAATAAAACTAAACCCCTCAACTGTAGTTTAGTAAACTCAGATAAGCGTGCCAGTTCTTAACCAACGTGGTATCAGGTCTGGGTATAGGTCTCACAGAGCACAGAACTTAAATCCAAGAAACCACTGTTTCAGTCACAGAAGTATTAACAGCAAAGCTATCTCCACACAGCAAGCCAAATTATCGTGTTGTAACACGTACAGAAATCTACCCATCGTCTGTGAAGCCCTAAGCTCTCCCTTGTGCCTGCAATTCGTGTTTGTTGATCCCGCCTGTACCCGCAGACGCCCGGCTCCCGCCGCAGCCTGCGGCCGCCGGAGCCCTCTGTTGGAGGCGGCCCGGACCGCACAGATGCTCCCGCTGTATCTCGCCTTCCCACCCTACTCAGCTAACAGAAACTTCTGCTTAAAAATACGAACAGCCCCCACAATATATTTAAGGCCTCTTTACGAAAATAATAAAAAAAAACCGAACAACGAATGAACAATATCCTGTCTATTCCCCCTGCTATCTCTCTCTTTTATATTCATACGAGTAATTGTCTATGAAGGACAGGCCAAGTCTTGTCCTTAGAAGCGAAAATGAGTCTTGTTATAGAGTTGAACAAGGCCAATATTGGAAAAATCTCAGAAATCTTTCCCTTTTATGTTCTAATAGACATCGAGGTTATGGTTGTGGGGGGGTTGTTTTGGGGAGGGAGGAGGAGGGCACAGGGAGGAGGAGAAGGTCTGGAGGTTAATGACACCTTAACAAAATAAAATACATTCCTGGATTAGTAAGAGAGAGTAAAGCTCAGTTCTGAGACAATTTTAAGGGAGCCTTTCTTATTAACTTTTTGTTCTCTGTGAGCTGGGACAGTAAGAGAGTGCAGTGTTCTACTGTTCTAGGAATTTTGCTTAATGCTTTGCATAATGATATATGACTGACCCATTACTCTAAAATAACAGTCTTATACCAACAATAAAACATTAACTTTATACCTGCAGGTTAAGAAGAAAGTCTAGAAATCAACAGTGTCTTCCATCTTTCTTTTATCTTCAAGGTATACTGGAATAATTTCAAAGAAATATAAAAGGATACAAATTTATTCAAAAATATACACTTGGAATGCAAAAATACGTTACTCTTTCTGTAAAGGACTAAAAAGTTTATCATTTAAGACACCAAGAATGGAGAGTGACTTCAGTTGCATTATGGGTTCAATAAACATAACCTTAACAACAATAGAAATTTTATAGAGTAAAATGATTTCATAAATGACCTTCTGCATACTACTGAATTTGCAGAAAAATGATTACACAAATACTTTATGCTTATTCCACATAGAATTTTCAAGTTAGCTACATACATGCCCATTACTTATTTTGTTCTTTAAATGGCAAATTAAGGGTATAACCAATATTTTAAGTATTTACATTATTACATTAATATGTAATTATTGTTAGCAACTAGGATAGTAAAACACTAACTATTCTGAACTGAAAAAAACCCCACATTTTATTTCAAATCAGATATAGTTACTAAAAACTTGTGTATTGTCCTTTAAAGCACACCATGAGTCAGGGTTTTTTCCTGTTAGCTATAATGTCCCAAGTATACAGCAGCTACTCTTCACAAAAGAAATGAGAACACACAGAGAAAAGCATTAATTATCCCATGCACAGGTCAAATGCACACACTATGTCCCATATGTCAACTGTAAATAGGAAGCTCTTGCCAGGGACCATCTCTGTTAGGCTTTGTAAGGGCATCAGCTACCTTAAAAAAGCTGTGGCATGGCCATTAACACCTTTGCCAGATCTTTTTCCCTTCTTTTGCCAAGCATGGATTTCTTGAGGGGGAATGAGATTCAAGTGACTCTTACTTCCTCGTGACGTTGTATCAGTGACACTATCAGCTGTTACAGGGTGAGCAGTGTCTACTGAATCAGCTGTGGAGCCATCCTGCATTGGATTTAACCAACAGTTATCAATGGAGCTGTTCCTGGGAACTCAAAAATTTGACAAAAATACATAGTTGGAATAGGTTCCTTTATTGAATTCTAGAAAACTCATCTGGTCAGAACAATATAAGCCTTTCGTTTCATCTGGACAATGAGAAGTTGGCACTGATCCAAGTCATGAAGCAACATGTGATCTAAACGTCTAAAATATATCATCTCACTGCTGAAGTGGTTCCCCTTTAATTCTACCAACCATTACTTGTAAAGCTTTATACAATAAATACACAAAGACTAAAATAATTACATAAAAAGGTTACCTTTATTCTTTTGGGTTTTTAGCAATGTAGTTATTTTTTGATAAAACAACTTCCTGCATGCAGTTCATGAGTACAATGAGCCAATAATTTCTATAAAGGAGAAGATCATCTGTATGCTAGAATGAAGAAGGAATGCAAAGTATTTCACTGCTCATTGCACAAGTCCTATTCATCTTCAGGAAGGAAAGTTTTGAATAACAAATTATATTTAAAGCATTTCTACTACAGTACGTACCAGTAAGCAAAGCAGACAGCGTGAGACTAACTCTGGAGAAAAAGCAAGGTTTTTATGTCTATGATTACCCTGAAAATTAACAGATAGGATTATAATCTTTTTAAAAAAAAAACAAACCTTCCAACTGGTTTCACATAAAAAGGCCTACCTACTGATCAGAAAAATAAGTACTGTGTAATTAGCAGAAATTTCCAATTACCAATTCACATAGCATCTTAGGTTTCCCAACAGTAAAGTGTCAAAGACAGACAATAAAAATTAATATGAAGATATGTGTAATTTCTTAGAAGTATAAAATGTTATAAATTAAAACTATTTTCAAAATAACAAGAATAGATTGATATATATTATAAAAGTTTTTTCTAGGTCCACATTTTAAGCCATACATTTGTCCTGTATAGTCCAGTAATTTACTGCGTATTTGCTGATTACAAAAATCAAAATAAAAATATTTAATAGCAGCAACTATTGCTTACTGGTATGAGGAATGATGGTCTTGTCGCATAGATTTTTTCTTTTTACCATTCACATTTCTTCCCATCTTAAACTTTAACAGCTGTAGGAAAATAGCAGCAAGCATGCAGGAATTAAAGCTTTCCAGTTATTTGGAGTGTTACAGAATATATCATAGTATCTCCTGAAATTTCATAAGCTAACTTACTAGGGTACATATGTGACACATATACAGTAATTAGGTCATTGTCTCTGCTTAAAAATGTACCATTGTGTAAAACAACTGATTAAAGAGCAGAGGATATTTTACTTACATGTAGAGTGTCAGCCTGGATGACAAAAAAAGTCATCTAAAACACAGTGCAGGACAAAGCTCATCTAAGTACATCATCTCAGCTTTGTTCAGACAACTGCATTACAGTGGAAATCTGACTTAAGTGCCACAGCAGGTCAAAACCACTTCTGATATACGTATTTTGTGTCTCTGCCATGAACCATCCTTCCAAACCATGAAAATTTAAGTCTGAGGTATACATTAAGGTACAATTTGTCCCCAGAAGTACACTGCTATCAATTTATTCACATAGCTTCTATTACACTCCTAAGGGGGATAAAGAGAAATAAGAAGTGTAGAAACAGACTTTGGAATGAAATATGGAAGCTATTCATGATATCGCAGGGTCTATAAGTCAAAAAAAAAAAGTTACCACATTTTTTTTTAATTCGTATAATTTCCTATAGGCACAATTTGGCATTTCTATCTTAGTTGTGAAAAGAACTGTTTGAAAATCTCAGGAATTACAGGCATCTTGTACTCTGAAACTAATTGAGCTTTTTCATAGTTTCATGATTTTCAGAACAGGATCTGTGTGTAGCATCATTTATTTAAATCACTGTATCTGAAATGGACAGCAATACTAAGTGAAGAATTACTACAAATATTAAAAATAAGTACATTAAACTTAAGAGATGAAGCAACCAACCTCTTTCCTGTGAAAATTATTCTCTGTTTTTATTTTCTGATAAATTCTTTATCTAGACTAGTGTTTTTTCTAATTTGCTGCTGATTTGATCTAGACCCTGAGGTTCAATAATCTGGAATCTTAGTTTTCTGCTTTTTGAAGTGGCTTAAAGAGAACTATGTTCGTATTATGATGCCGTAATTACAAATTCCTGGCATTTGTGTTCCTCTGCACACAGAGTACTATTTAGTATTTATCCAAATAAAGACTATTTAGACTTTTTTCTCACATAGCAGAATTAGTAGTAACAGTACATGATTAAACCAAATGAGATGACCCGACACACATGGAACACAGGAGATAAAATGCACAAAAATACAAGCTTGTAAGGATTGGTAATTTTGCCCTTCATTAAGGGTTTCTACAGTCCAAGTAGAAATTTTGTGTTTCCTCTCAATTAGTAACAGATAATAATCAAAACTATTGTTCTGCAAGTTTGTTTCCCTGTTACAGATTGAGTTAACTAGTGAAGGGTCATTGTCTTGGTACAGGCACTGACTGGATCAGTGGGTAAATGTGTAAAAACTTGTAATTTTGGCATAATCCTCCAATAAGAATGCTATTGATAAAAATGTCATCTCAGGCTTCTGAACATTCATCAAGGACAATCTCTTTGCCTTTTACTTTTTATTTCCTTTTCTGTCTTTCCTCTTGTCTTCTTTTTCTGATTTGTCATCTTCATATTTTTCTTTTTCTGGTTTTGTTACACTATCATAAGAAGGTGGAGCTGTGGTAGATAATGACATATTCACTTTCTCTGGAGGTGAGTTTTCACTTATCTTACCAATAATCATATCTTTTTTGATAAGCATATCAACCCCATCTTTCCGATATATAAATGAAAGCTTCTTTACTGAATGTCTTAAAAGATGGCGTCTATAAGCACGCTGAATGATGACAGCAGACACTTCTTCTTTTTTTCGTTTCAATGTGGTTGTAATTGGTTCGTAGGAGACTTTAGAAGGATTGGCTGCCATAAACCGATCTTCCATCTGTATTCTGAGGGCATCCATCTCGTCACTTTCCCCCAAAACACGCTTTGTGAAAGCAAACAAGATGTCTAGGCAGTGAATTCTGTCACCGCTCACCATGGGCAGATCCATGGCAATAAGTTGAACTGTGTTTGGTTTTGGTATATTAAGAGGAGGATCCAGAGAAGCTGCAAAATCGGACAATTTGCTGTATTCTATGAATTGTGTTGCATCGGGATCATATTTTTCCCAAACTTCATAGAACATCTCAAAGTCATCCTCACCCAAGGGTTCAGCGCTTTCTTCAGTAGCAACACTGAAATTCTCCAAAATCACAGCAATGTACATGTTCACCACTACCAGAAAGGATATGATAATGTAGCTGACAAAGAAGAAAATCCCAACAGAAGGGTTGCCACAGTCACCTTTCACAGAGCTCCCTGGATGATCTTTATGGGGATCGCAGTCAGGCTCCCCACTGTTAAGAATTGGGTCAAGCAAACTGTTCCAGCCAGCGGACGTGGTGATCTGAAACAGGCAGATCATGCTGTTGCCAAACGTCTCAAAGTTGAACATGTCATCTATACCAGCTTCCCTCTTAACATAGGCAAAGTTGGACATGCCAAATATCGCATAGATGAACATGACCAGGAAGAGCAGCAGACCAATGTTGAACAAAGCAGGAAGAGACATCATCAAAGCAAAAAGCAGAGTGCGGATTCCCTTAGCGCCTTTAATGAGGCGCAGGATTCGACCGATTCTGGCAAGTCGTACCACTCTGAACAAAGTGGGGGACACAAAGTACTTTTCAATCACCTCAGATAGAAACATACCTGTGAAACAAAAAAATTGAGAGAGTAACTTTTTAACACAGATGGCATTTTCCATAAGAAAGTATGAACAATATCCAACTCTAATTGTGGATTAGTGGAAATTATAATTGGAGATTCAATTCTGTCTGCTATGGGTAATTTTACATTTTTTCCCCAGCACTCTTAGAAAAAAAACACACCCTAGAAGTATGAAAACTGATGTAGAATTATGAAAAGTGTACTTGAGAGTAGTAACTTTCTTTATTCCTTACATAATCAAGAGAAATTAAAACTAACTTCTCTATTTAACCCAACTTGTCAAGAGGTAAAGCAACCAATATATATATCGAACTATATTTCATTTTGAATATAAGAATTTCTTACCTACTATTGAAAGAATAACAACCACAAAATCAAAAATATTCCAGCCAATGGTGAAGTAATAACAACGAAGTGCGAATATTTTGAAGACAAATTCTCCAGTGAAAAGGACAACAAAGACCAAGTTAATCCAGTATAAAATATTTTGCTTCAGTTCACTCTGGTCATCTGTTTCTATCATCATTGTGACCATGTTAAGACAGATGAGAACCATAATGGTAATGTCAAATGCTTGTTTTGTTACAATATCAAACACCAGACCTTGCAATCTGTTCTGAGGGGAGAAAAAAGAAAAGGTGATTGTATTTCATATGTAATGAACATCCCTTTCTTCCCTATGTTGTTCTTCCTCTCCCAAAATATACAATGAAGGAAAAGGCTAGAGAATGTAAGAAGAATACTGTGGAGTAACTTCTGTATTTGCCAGTTCTAAGTTTTTCCCTCAAAACATAACAGGCTTATATTTCTTCTGATTCTTTGATTCTCTGCTTCCTAAGGCACAACAAATATAAGAGATTTTTCCTGCAGAACAGACATATGTATATGTTTCATTTCAGAACAAATGGATAACTTGAATTAGGCTTAAACCTTTTTAGAGTCCAGGGAGAATCTTTTTCATAGTTAATGTACTGCTGCCATTTCTTCCTAAATACAGATCATACAAGAATAGCACACATTCTTACCACTGGCCGAGGTATAGGTTTCTGTGGTTTCTTGGATCCCAGCTTCTTCATTGCATTGTAATATTTCTTTTGTTCTTCTGTCATGAAAATGTCTTGACCTCCAAGGTAAAATAATAAAAAAAAACCCAAACTGATTACAGTCAAGTCTTCAAGTCCAATAATTCACAGCATTGCAGAACATGGTTTTACTTACTTTATTCACTCTAATACATTATTACCAAAACCAAAACATATTAATTATTTCAAAGACGGTTAAACTATCTGATGAGTCTTGAAGGAAAGACAAATCAGGGAAAAAAGAAAATCCCCAGAATTTCTATCTCTTTTTTATTAAAAAAATACATACCTGATTAATTCAATTAAATAAGTACCAAAATACCCAACTCGTAAAATGTGCATTCTATAGATACTTGTAAATTTAGCATCATAGACTCCACATTGTAAATCAATTTACCAGGAAAAAAAAACAATTTCAAAGGTACAAAGATTCACTGCAAGCAGATATGTTTTCAGGAAAAAGAAATTACTGATTTTACTTTTCAGGATGAACATTTTACCATTTAAGTACTTACTCTGAGGTTTCTTGCCTGAATAATAGGACAGCAGTCTGAATAAAAGGATATCTAGACTGGTATGTGTAAAACATGCATGGAAACACTTGTCAGAATTTATAATGACAAGTAACTTGTCAATTTTCTTTCATGCATTTGTTTGTAATTACATTCCAGGTATGCAAGATGCCAAAACATGGCATTTGGAAATGAATTTCAGAGTCACAGGTAATTCTGTGACATCGTCCCACTGACTTTGTCAAATGTAGTGTCAATCTTTTTAACAAAGTAATGATAAATCTGGATGAAGATGTGTTTGACATTTCAGCTATGATTATATAGAGACACAAAGATTTAGAAGTCAAAAGAGATCCTGTTTATCATGCTCTCCTGATGATTCAAACATTTGAGTAAACTGACTTCTTAAAGAATAAGGGCTTTGGAAGAAAAAGAGGAAATGAATTTGCTATGAATGAATTATGGTGGAAACATGATGTGACTGTCAGGAGATTTTACCTAATGGGAAATAAATTTTAAAAAAAGAGCTATAAAGGAACTGATATTGAACTGAGGATTTCTTCTGCTGTCTCACTGATGTAATGGCTATCATAAGTGAAAAAGTCAACCGTGTCTCAGTGTGCTGTCCATAGGGAGAATATAGGTCTCAAGACAAGATACCCTTGAGGATTATAATGATTAGGAAATTGACAGGTAGCAGAACATTTCTTCTCTCATGGGAACTAATGTATTGAAAGTGGGACACACACAGGAACCACAGAAATGCACACCTTTTTAACTACACATAGATAGCATATTGCAACATGGTATCTTTTCCAATTCATATTTCTACAACATTGCCCAAAAAGGAGAGATATCAGTAATGTGAAGACAGAACAAAGACAAGAAAAATACTGCTGGGTAGCCATGTACTGTGTGATCTGCAGATTTCTATGAGTACAGCTGCATCTGCATATTCAAAAGACAGATGACTAATGTTTGCTAATCTGTTACATGAAACTGAAGTGTATAGCATGTAGGTAGAATTTTTCCCAGCCTAATTGTGTCTCCAGTGTTTTACTTTCTTTGTGATAGTTATAACAGTTACAACAGTACACTTTATTATTGGGCAAGGCCACCCTATGATGTATTGACTGCCAAAAATACCAATAGCCTGTATATAACCTTAGCCTTGCTCTCCAAGGATGAGAAATGGAATCACCTTCCTCCTAAGCACTGGATGCCCCAGAAGTTTATTCCAAGAGATGCAAACATCTTGGAGGATAAAAATGCCACCAGGTTTGGAACAAAAACACCTCATCCTTTCTATTATGTAGGTCTGCAGGCAACAGGCTTAGAGGATCTGAAGAGGCAATATTTGAAGCTAAATACTCCAATCTAAAGTGGAAAGATTTACTGAAGTTAAAAATCTTTTTTTCAGTACAATGAATCACTGACAAACCATCTAGAACCACAAATACAGAAATTATGTATTGCCTTGTTATTACTCTAGCTAACTTAAAAAGTATTCAGTATATTTGTATGATTCTGCTCCAAATGCACACAGAAAAATGAGAATATTATAGACCTTTAGCTGCATTTACAGTTTAAATAGCAAGTACAATTTAATTTGCCATCAAAGTCTGCATTTTAATATATCTAAATACTCCTGGAGTTGTTGGCATAATCCCATGTTCATTTAAATAATAAAAACAATTTTAGTTGAAAAGAAAAGCTACATGTTTTCAAATGTCACAGTTTTTCTTTCTCTTCCAAATTCAATACTAATTCAAGACAGTTTTCCAACTCTTTCTAATCTTGCAGTACAGAGCAGTTATTTCCAGCATTCAACTTGTCCGCATTAGTCTCTGTAACTAAGAAGGCCTTCACAGTACTGCAATATTATCTCCTTATCAATTTTGATACTTATAGTTTTGCATATTCTCTTCTTTCATGTCATTTATTTGCTTGACTTAAGCCATGTGCATTTTCACAAAGCTTTATCGTAGCACTGTAAGAGTAAGAAAAAAAAAGATGTAACTTTGATGTACAACATATCACTGGGCTGTATAGGGACGTTGACAAACTCAGATACTCAGTGTAAGTTTAAATTGCTCCAAATGCCTTAAATCCAAAGGACTTATTTCATTATTTAAATGAAAATAAATTCTTAACAGCTTATTTCTTTTTTCTATTACTATGAGAAATTTCAGACACTCGTATTTATCCTTGAATACCTTGACTTAACGCTCAGTAACAATGAATTCTTGTGAAAACAAAACATGTGATACTTATCTTCTTTTTTTGTTGGTTGAAATTATCTATGATGACACCAATGAATAAGTTTAGGGTGAAAAACGATCCAAAGATGATAAATACAACAAAGTAAATATACATGTACAGGTTGTCCTCATATTTTGGCTGTTTCCCTACCTATGTAACAGAAAAAAGCAATACATCACAAATAACAGTTAAGACAAATTACAGTATAAGAAACAGGAACCAAAGCTGCATCCAGATGGACAGCAACTCCCTCTCAAGGGGGTAAACCCAACTGCTTTGTAACATACTCTACACTTGCCTTATATTTGAACTTCAAAACATATTTAATACAGGTGTCTGTAATTGCGCACATACACCTGCCATTCCTCCCCTTTCTGTCTGTCCTCTTTAATGACATTTGATATTTCCTGTAGGTACTGCCAAATTTGACAGAAATGCACAAATCTCAAAAGTCTCAAAAGCAATTCAGTTCCTATAGGCTTAATGCAAATCAGGAGCTGGATAGAGGAGCGATATAAACAAACATCAATATTAAAAGAAAAACAGGCAAAACAGTAAATTTATTTTTTGGCATCATCAGAGTCTGCAGCTCTGGTTTAGCTATTGCAGTGATGCCACTTGACTATTTGGGTTATTTTTGAACACACGGGAAAAACTGTACAATCTCAGTGACATAAAAGTAAACTAGATTTTTTGAATTTTCAGACGATTTATATTAAATGGGTAATACTTCATGCAGATCTATGGCTACAATTTTTTTTTTTAACCGATTAAAAGTATATGAACTTTGTAGTTTACCGATGGTTTACATTTTAATTTTTTGTATTGTAGTTGATTTCAAATGCCATTCAAGGAGCCTTTCATCAAATACTTGTTTTTCCCCAGTAAATTTTAGTTTTACTCAGTAGATTTTGTATTTCACTCACTTCTGTAGAATCAACCGCAGGGTACATGATCTCCATCCATCCTTTAAAGGTTGCCTAAAAGCAAAATTTGTTGATATTTTCTATCAAAGCTCCAATTTTGAAAACATTCTAAATAATTGCAATTGTCTTCTGAAATGTATTTGCACCCATGAAAATAGCAAGAAATATTACATGTCTGTTAATCTACAAGTGGAGCATTCACAGGAAGTTATGTACTGTGGAATACTTCTCTCTAATTCTTAAAACACTGAAAAAATTCGAATCTTCATGGAAATTCATATAAACTCTCTGCAAGATGAGTTGCAATCAACATCTGAGCACATCAGAGGGACTGCAATTTATAACAAGGCTCTCACATCGAATTTTCTGATTACCAAAAAACTGGAGGACTTCTCCAGAAAAAAAGAATCAGCCACCATGCATTGGCATTGTTCAGCCAGAATATGGAAACAGTCTTAGAAGAAACTCCAAAAGCTAAGTAGTCCTAAGAAATCTTAAGAAAAGAACAGAACCACAAAACGGTTTTACTTGGAAGGCACCTTTAGAGATTACCTAGTTCAAGCCATCTGCCATGGGCAGGGATATCTTTCACTATATCATACACTACCAGTGATGGGCCATCTAAAACTTCTCTGGACAACTTGCTTGAGTGTCTCACTGCCTTATGATTAAAGGAGAATCTTCCTTATATACAGTATAATAATCTACCCTCTTTCAGTTAAAAACCATTATCCTTGGTCCTCTCACTACAGGCTTTGGGAAAAATTTTCTCTTAGTCTTTCTTACAAGTCTCCTTTAAATGCTGACAGGAAACAATAAGGTCTCCCTGGAGGCTTCTCTTCTCCAGGCTAAACAGCTCCAACTCTCTCAGCCCTTTCGTCATAGGAAGGTAGCTGTCCCCTGGACCCACTCTAAGAGGTTCATATCTTGCTTGTATTGGTGAGGTCTGATGGGAATGGAGTGTATGGCAAGAATCACCTTCCTCATCTGTTGTCCACAATTCTTGTTGTCCAGCCGAGGACACAAGTGACTTTGCAATTATATCCCATGGAAACACGTGCAAGTGCACACTGCCAGCTCATGTCCGATTTCTCTCCACCAATATCCCCAAGATCAATTCTGTGGAGCTGACCTCAATCCATTCATCCTTCTGTCTGTACTGAGAGCAGAGATTGCCCTGAAGCAGGAGCAGGACCTTGTATGTGGCCTTGTCAAACTCCATGAGGTTCAACAACCTTAAGCCTGCTACTTACGCCTTCAGACACACCACTTGCTACCAGCTTCCACTTGGGCATTAAGCCTCTGACTGTAAATCTTTGGACACAGCCATCTAGACAATTCCTTATCACTCTAGTGGGCTTTCATCCAACTTGCTCTTGTGAGCAATGATAAGGGGTGCATATAAGACATGAACGGTATGTCAACTGCAAACATTACAGAAGTGAGCTATATATACAAGATATGTCACAAATTATAAAAGCACTGCCCTTCTCTAAACTGGTAACTTGTGCCTTGTTCTATTTAGTAATAGTTACTGCTATTCCCTGAAGCAATCAGGGGATAGCCTGCTAGCACAATACTAACTACTTAATACTACCAGTTGGAAATTTGTCAAGACAGAATAATCACCAACTGCTTATGAACACAAGCAAGATCCCACAAGCAGTTTGTCAAGTGAACTTGACTATTAACATATGTTTCTTATTGGCTGCAATTTACAGATGCTGCCTCTAAATAAGGCTTGTGCTTAGAACTCTAACACTAGTAAATTCTGCAACTATTAATCTAGAGTTTAAAAACAAGATAAAATCTTTCTCCAAAAAACCTCACTTGGCAATAACAGACAATGACGAGTGAAACCAATAAGAATAATAAAAAAAGTGAAAGAGGCAAGAGGAAAAAGTGAATTTAAAACCATTTTCTGAATCAATAGTTCACTTCCTTGTTGCTTGAAGACCACATGTACCTATTTGACTACTATGATAAAAATCTTAGTCAATATGCCTTAACAGATAAAGCAAACAAAAGGAAATTAAACCTACCTGCATTTTTCAACTAGATATTTTAACTAGACTCTGTGCTTCTGTACACCTTGAAAAGGTACTAGAAGTTGGGTGCCAAGGAACTTATATTCATCAATTAAATATCAGGCATTCCTCCTCTTCTAAAACGGCCAGAAAATGCATCAGATATTTACCATAGGCAACATTAATTAGCTTCATAGAACAGAATTATAAAAACAAATCCCATATCCATTCATATATTGTAAAATAACACTGAAAATTATGGAATTAAATGCTACTTCTCAAAAAATTAATGCTGGAATATTTATATGCTTACCACTTGCAGCAGAGAAAGGTAACCAATTGCAACATTATCAAAGTTTACTTTCACATTTTTCCACCGAACATCTCCAGTAGTCATCCTAATTTCCTCACATTCACTTTTATTACGGACGTGCTCTGATGTGAGTATCTCAAAATTTGTGGTATTCACACAGTGATAGAACTTGCCAGCAAACAAATTTACGCCCATGATGCTGAAAACTAGCCAGAACGTAAGACAAACCAGAAGCACGTTCATAATGGATGGGATTGCTCCAGTAAGAGCATTCACAACCACCTAGAAAATAAACATAGAAAAATCCCCATTTTTTAAAAACAATACAAGGATTTTTTTTAAATCCACAAAAAATTTAATATAAAACATTATATTACACAGAAAAAATGCAAATAGGAAAGGAAAAATGCATGTAATGTAATCAAACATGCTACTTTTGGCATTGAAAAATTCAGTGTTCCTTCATGATTTATAATTGGATGTATTTTTTTTCTTACCCTCATGCCTTCAAAGCGTGACAAAGCTCTTAAAGGTCTCAAAGCTCTTAACGTTCGGAGGGATTTAATTGCACCAAGTTCTGAGAAACCAAGGGCATTAGCTACTAAGCTAACCAACGAGATCTAGAGGGGGAAAAAAATCAGACAAACATTTTTATTTTAAGTATCTTCACAATAGAAATATCTCAAGGATGAAAAACTCTTATCTAGATATTGGAAAAAAGGTTTACATTGTCCCTAACTTTCTACCAAGAATAAATAAAAAAGAACAAAAAATGAAAAAAATCTGTGTAACATTGCATGTAAATTTCAGAACAGTTTAAACAAAAAGATACCTTAATCTCTAGTTAGAAAAAATGCATATCATACTTGTACAAAATGAAGGGCAATTTGGATAAAACATGTGAATAAAAGCTCATCTTCCCAATAAACTCAATGTTTGAAATGTATTGAAAACCTAATCCCATGACATACTACAATAATGAATAATGCTGTACTACAGATGCTTTATCATAGTCATGATAAAATGTGAGCCAGCAGTATTTGCTTCTGCTAATTTGCACTTAGAATAATTCACACAATAGCTGGTATATGAAGAACTAGTAATTCATGTTGTGTGCTGAAGAAGGCAGGCCTGGAAATGACATGTACTCACTCAGACAGAACTCTTGTCATTTAGGAGTCATGTATGTAAAAAATAAACCTTAATGTCAATAAAATTATCTGAAAGCAATGCACTTGAAGGCACAGACAACACTTTCCTTGGAAGTGGAGTTACGACAGAGTTAATAATTTAATTGTGAGGCTTCCTTTATTGCCTCTTCAGACTACTGCAATCTGGATATTTAAAAGTCATAATATCAAGCACTAGAAGAAAATCTCTGTTTAACTCTGTTTGGCAAATGGCATTGTTTCCCATGTTCAAACTTCAAAATTTAAGTTAAAAACTCTAAGTCAAAGCATGATCAAGAAGCTGCAGATTTTAGGGTTACCTACCTTAGAGTATTGAAACAAGATAAAGAATGGCACATTATAAAATACACAGACCATGATGAGAAACTGGCTGATTTTTTTTTAAAGATAGCATGTTTTAATAAAATCAAAGGTGACTCTATGTTGGAACCCAGAGCGGTAGAGCACAGAACACAAGGAGTCAATGATAGCATAAAGGCTGATTTAGTTACTCAATAATTACAGTGGAATCTTATTCACCAGTATGTAATTTCTGATTTATATTATTCACTGTATATATATCAGGTTGGAGTTACATAAAAAGACCTGCCTAAACAACAAATATAGACTACCCAGATAGTACCTACATCAACAATCAGGAAGTCCAGCCAGCACCAAGCATTAGTGAAGTAAGTTTGAAAACCATAGGCCACCCATTTTAGCACCATTTCCAGAATAAAGACATAAGTAAAGATTTTATCAGCATAGTCCAGTACGATTTTTACAGTCTTGTGCCGTTCAATATTTATATCTTCAAAAGCCTGTGAAGAAAGGGTATATACAAGTTAGATAATGAAAAGTCTTTGCAAATTACAAATTAAGCCAGAATTGAATTAAAACAGCAAAGTAGAATCTCTTTCAACTTTAGATGTTTTACCTTGAAAAAACCAATATGAGCAGAAATTACAATCGCATTCTTTCTAAGTTCTAGATTTTATCATTGTCTGATAATGGAATTACAATATAATGTCTAAAGTTGCCAAAAACATTTTTAGAAATTTCAATAATATTCAACACAGAATTACTATCTGCCACCCTGAAAAGCCCAGTCAGGCTCAGTCACAAGGCAGTTTCATTACTACATTAACTTCAATGCACAAAAGAAAATAACGAGCCACAGAGACCAAATACTAGGTTGCAGATGATCTTTGCTCCATTTCAGTATAACGTGTTGAACATGTTGGCAAGGCTTGTGGGAGGTTTTAGAATGTAGGTGTGGCCACTGTGAGAAGAGACCAGGGAGCTGCTTTGTGCTAGCTCCACCATGGACCCAACACTGGAAGCAGCTCAGCCCAACAGTAAGGCTGGTGGTGCCTCTTGGAATATATATGTAAAAGAGAGCAAAACACACGTGGCAGTATGAGGACTGAAGGAAAAAAAAGTGAGAGAAACTACCCAGCAAATACCAAGGTCAGAGAAGGAAGGACATGGTGCTCTAGGTGTTGGAGCAGAGACAGTGACAATATATATCAAATCCTGTATCAACCAACAATCAAAACGAACCCAACATGTGTGAAGAACTAAATGGCACTAAGACTAGTATAAAGCAATTCAACAATTCCTACCAGTCTAGAAATACTGAAACTAAAAGTATAGAAGAAAATTAACTGAGATTAATTCAGTATCTATACTGTTTTTTGGGGACAATTTAAATTCAAAGTAGAATAATTGTTCTATTTACAGTATACAATTATTTTTTCTTTTTTTTTTTAATTTCTTGAGATTTTTAGCATAATCCTTTTCATAAACAAATGCACACACATATCACCTTCACATACATATTCACCTGCAAAATTTTAATGACTTATTTTAAATACCCAAAATAATTTTGGAATTTAGTTCCAAGTTCACTTTCAAGATAACTTCACATTTTTTTTCTTAATGAACACATATGTTTTACAATACTACCTTTATGTTTTTTAATACTACCTCTGATAAAACTTTTATAGGTACTGGTCCTAGAGGTGCAAGTTCTACTTACCAGAGCACCACTGCTGAGAAGAATCATGAAGACAATGAATGTTTCAAACCAGTTGTGTTCTACTATCTTGTAACAGGTTTTTCTAAGGTTCCACCAGATTCTCCCTTTTGTGCTTTCTGCACTGCCTTTACAGCATTTACATTTTCGTATACAGCCTAACAGTACAAAAAATAACAGAGCATTATATGGAAGAATTTTTATTCTCCTGAAAAAAATCAAAATATTCTTTGCTAGTTCCTGTTCCATGAAGTTTAAATTACTTCAATTTATGCTTCAAATTACTGTATGCTACTTAAAGCTTCCTTACATTCTCAATTTTATACTTTGGATGTAGAAAAATTTGCGTATACACAATTTTTTTCTCTACTCTGATGGTACACTAAGCTTATAATAAAAAACAGTAATCTAATTGAGATAATTTTAACTTAAAAACACTTGAAAAATATTTTTCAATTTATATACAGATAATCAAAGAACATATAAGACTTGTCAGGGAGCAGAAACAAAGAGCATACACAGCAACTTTCACATGAACTAGTTCAAAAGTAGAGAAGCTTTTTTTCAAAGAATTTTTCCCTTTAGCTAAGGTTCAAATAAATCACAGATATAAACGCTTCACTTTGTTATACTGATTCAAGGGCTAACTAAGGATACCTCTTTCATGACATAAAACAATGTTTAACTGGAGATTGTGAGCACTTTTCTATGTGGTACAGATTCGTGGCAACCATCCACAAAATTCCGCCTCACCTTGGAGAGCTCCCTACCTTACCATGGGGCCTCAAGGTATCATTTTCTATGTAACTCAGTGTCTGCTTAGTCAATAACATTGAACCATAACCAAGCTGAAGCGACTTTAATGGTCCCAAAGGCATTCTGGGGTTCCTCTGAGTGTCAGTAAGTTCATATGTTACAAGTAGTGTTACGCTACGTCTCATCAGCTCAGAATAAAACAGCTACCACTGGGAAGAACATGGCTTACGTCACCTTCAACCATTCAAAATGGTTACATTATGAAAAAATTAATCTTATGCCCAAGGACTGATAGATATCACATCATGTAAGTATATTGCAATTCTTCCTTATTATGTTAAATTATTTGAGAAATGTACTTTTTTCTTTAATTAAGACCTTGATATACTCAATACAACCCCACATTCCAAAAAAAATTTTTTTTTTTAAAGATGAGTAAAGCAATGCTTTAAACGTCAAGATTCCTAGCCTAAATAAAAGGTGTCTTCAAAACAGTAAATCAAAAACCATGAACAGGAAAGTTAATCCTGGAACATATTTTGTTTTGAATGATTTTACTCATGACTTAAAAGGAAATTAAAATCTGTAATATCACAAAAAACAGAAAGTCTTTCCTACACAGTAAATTTCAGTAATCCCCCAAAGGATATAGCTATACAGAACTAAGATAAATTGAAACTTCTAAGGACATGCAAGCGTGTTGTTATATCTTCTTTATTTAAATAGATCCATAGGATCTCATACACCTGCTGCACACCACATTATATTTATGCACTCTCTCTCCCCATTCATGGTGTAATGTTAAGATAATAACTCTACTTTTTGAGTCAAACTTCCTCCCACTGGACTGCTTTCTAGCACTAGGAAGTTACCATGTAAACATGTAATTCTGGTCTGAATTTCTCAGTGGAGTGAACCTGTTGGAGGGCTTGGTCTTGTAGATTTCACTACTTAATATGTAAATCAAATTAAGAGAATTACTGACTGTTGAGAATCATTTTATAGAATTGTGCCTGGTGATTATTTTAAAATATCATAAATTATCACATCCATATACGTTTAACTGCATCACACAAATGGCTCCATGGACTTCAGTATAACTATCTACAAAAGGCAAAATTAATCACACCCTAAGACTTGACAAACTAGAACCCAGGACTACTACAGCAAATAGCTTGCTTGAACTGCCAATAAAACAAACAAAATGTAATTCCTAAGGCCAAATTTTCTTTCCATACCTTCTGTAAAGCATGCCTGTAGTTCAGATACTTTTTCTGGTTCAGTTTCAGCTTTTTCTTCTCCAAAGACAGCTAAATTAACTGTACTTCCTTCAGATGAGCTGGAAAAATTTAGCTTCTGAAAATAAAATTCAATAGCATTTTTACTAATATTTACATTTTTAGAACTGTAATTAAACCTTAAACATGCAACTGCTGTGTGCCAATAATAGGAAGAACAGTATTTGTCACCAGAAAGACATACAAACAACCACATGTAGCAGTCAATGCTGTTGAAATGTGCATAAATCATTCACTTTCTTCCTAGATATTGCAAGGCATATAATGTAATCTTTCATGGAATTTGAGAATTTCTAGTCTAAATGTAGTACAATGTTATCACTCATCGAAGTTAACTGTTATCAAGTTGGTTTACTGATATATATTTGATTGACTTTGTTTTCTACTATTACTTTCTTATACATTTCAACTGGCATTAGTTTGCATTCTTTTTTTCCAATGCACATATGCAATACATTGTGCATTCTGAAACTACCCATTACTCTGGTACACATACCTGTACAGTCAACACCCATTAAGAAATTTGTTTTGTTTTAATACTTAAAATTACAAAAGTCACATTCATAAAAAACAAACCAAAACGGAAAAAAACCCAAACAATTAAATACCAAGTCTTAATTTATTTTTTTATTTTGTAATCCGCCTGTGGTTTGCAAAATCCATAATCTGGAGATTTTAAAGGAAGATGTGGTGTCCTGTACACTTAATCTCAAGTATGAGTACCAAACTAAATCAAAGTAGTTTTGGTCACAGCATTCTCTACCATTTTGCATTGTTATTATCAAGAAGTATAAATAATCAGTAATGATGTCACACAAGTAAATGTCTGTAGGGAATGATGTAAGCACACTTTATAAAACAACCTTGGTTTTGTCAGATCAAGACCATTTATATTAATTTACCTAGACTTGCATGATTAAGAGATATTTAAGATATAAAAGCAGACAAGTTACTATCCAATCAAATTGTATTTACACCTCAATTGTTAAATGTGAAAGGACAAAATTATTGTCAGTATTAAACAATTTTTTATTATGTTTTTGAAAGACAGAGACAATATAAATTATCCAGCTCTCTGCATTTACTTGTATTAAAAATGGTTTTGTTATATTGCCTACTTTGCAAACTGATTATCTGGAATAGAACCCCCATATTACTTAAGTTTACAGTAAACAAGTTTTTTTCATTTTTAGTAGAATTAATTTTAAAATAGCAATATTTACAAAATTTTACTGAACTCGAAGATAGCACTATATGCCCTCCATAATTTTATTAATAGGCTGCTTTCATCATTCCATGACATAGCATATATATTTCAAAATGTTGCAGCGGTGGTGGGTAAACTGAAATTCTTAATTGAATTATAAATAAAAATATTAATTGTAAAAAATGTATTTTTAAAAAAGTTTTGTGTCATATTTCTAACAAAATTTAACATTTTAACTGTAAGCTTAGTACAATGTCTGAGAAGATGACATGAATTCAGCTGAAAGAATATGAGATGAACAACCATAAACACAAAAGGAACTGAAAAGAATCAATGTGTTTAAAACATGAAGTTATGCATCTCATATAACTCATGGTAGAAGAATCAGAGATTAGAGAATTTTTTAAATTTCTTTTTAACTAAGAAAGGCAATTTTCTCGACTCTAGATATCAAATCAGTGGTTCCATGAACTATTTGGATATAAACCAGGTAGTCTGGTTCACTCTTTTCTATGGACAGTGTAGAATACAATCCTGCTGTTTGAAGAGTTACAGATTTAATGAAACATTGGATCTCTTTTTTATGTGGGGTGACCACACTTTTCACTAAGATGCAGGTATCAAACAACAAAAACAACAACAAAAAGAGACAGTAGAAATAATATGGATAAAAAGGTTTCCCGTTCTAATTAACAATTAGAAACTTAGTTCCTTTGCTATTTTCAAAGTTTGCAGAAATCTAAGTGATTCTGGGAATCACTCCAAGAAGATGACTTGTAGGAAAGACAGAAGTGTTGATCCTTAACCTTCCAGGGCACGTAGCTGCTGTTCCAAGTTTACCAAACTGATGTAAGAAGGGCCTATTGTATATACACGAGGCACTGGATTGAATGGATTAACTGATGTTCTCAGAAGCTGACTAGAAGCCTTGAAATTTGCAAATCAGCACTCAATCATTTTTGTCAGAGAAAATTCCCTCAATATAATATGCTTTTTCTTTTTCACTGTTGGCAGGGAGAACTTATTCAGATTTTGAACACATTCTTTTTTTCAATATAAGTATCTCCTGTACTGTCCTAAGATCAAAATGTAATCCTTATGATCATACTTTTTTCCTGAAGGATTCAAAGTACAATGGCACAAATACTTGCAATGTTACTACCACAAATCATTCCACTGAAGCCACTTATGATTGCCTTCAGTAACTAGCAAAGAGTCAATCCTAAGCAAGCATCACCTTTAAAATAATAAATGAAAGTAAACTTAAAATTTTAGATAATGACTTTAAAGAAAACTCCATAATAAGAGGTAATAACTAGTAGGCCACAGATTGTTACAAGATGCTACCTGCTGTGAGTTGTCACTGAAGTAGTAAAGGAAAATAGTAAAGGTTTCCCAAACTTCAAAGCAAACAATCATACCACCAATAGAGCTGTAATAGGAGGAGTAAAAGAAAAATATTGTCTTGTGTAATTTAACAAAAAAACCCAAAACAAACAAAAGCAAAACAAACCCACAGGACAACTGCGCTGAAAACTCATCATTTCATTTATTAGGGATCTCTCCCTCTCTTCTTTCTAATTTAAGACCACAGTGTCTTTTTGCTGGAGAACAGGTAAAGAACTAGAGCAAAATGTGAAAGATGATTGCTGCTAACAGTGCTTTGGAAAAAGATCCTTAGAAAAGAGGATCCAAAAACATTACTATGTAGAAACACAACAGAAAGCCTTAGCATACCTGCATTACATTGCTTAATATTCCATCCATTTGCTATCTGTCTAGTTAAACAGAACTTGTCCAGATTCATGACAGCAGAAGCTTGAAGCAGGAGCAGTGTCGCATAAACAATATCCATCAAATGAGATCAATCCTCCCACACCTGGGACCACTATGATGGGATACTACCACATTTTATTGTCCCCTATTAAGTGCCTTTTCTAAAATGATTTAGAAAAAATCCTCAGAACGATTTTTCAGTTCCTTCTTTCTGAAGAGCTTACAGGCCCTCCTTGATTAAAAAAAGAGGCCTAAATATCTCTACTACATAAAACTATAAAAGAATACATGAAAGATAATGCAGGACTCCAGAACAAAACCCCACAAACAAAATTTGTATTTGAAAAAGGAAAATACCTCAATGTCCCCTAAATGACAAAGACAGGAACTGCCCAACACTTCAGAAGAGATCACCAGGAATAAGAAATGCATAGCTTGGTATGATAAGGTTTGTTTTATAATTCTGGAGTTCCTGAATTTACAGGTTTGGGAGGCTACTTGTTCATACTTTGTCTTTTTTAAAAATTGTCTTAATTTTATGCTTATTCTGGATTTTCCTATTTTCATATTTCTCTCTTGAATTTCCTTATTTATATAGTTTATATATAGTTTTAAAACATCCAGATTTATTTAGACACCTACACAGAAACCTACATAAATTTTTTGATTGAAATTATGTTTTATGTATGTCTTTATAAAAATTAAGCAATTGGATTAAGTTCACAAAGAAACAATTATTGATGAAAAACAAAACTTACATAAATGATGCCCTAATTTCCAATCTTACAGAAACACACAAACTTCATGAGTAGAATATAACTAAATCATTATGTCCATATTTAAAGAACTATGCATATGTATAAAAAAATGTTTGATTGTCCCTAGGAGTGTATCTTTTATCCTATATTTTAGTTTCTCTTATGAGGAAACTAGAATGTAGATAATAAAAACATTGTGAACAAATACAATTTATATCAAAGAAAAGAACACTTTAACATACAAGTAGTTGTATAAATGTAATATTGCTAACATTACAGAGGCATTGGTCAAAGGAACATGATCAGAAAAATGTTCATAATTACATGACAGCTGAAAACATGGTACAACAGATGAAAACATCAAGTGAGGACTACCTACCCATCTTCAAAAAATGATAGGTTATTAATCTGTTTTAACCTTGAAAAGTCTCAACACATAGTAACTCAGTTAACAATAATAAAACCTACAAAGTATGCAGGTTATGCCACACGAGTAGTACAGAAAATACCAAAGATGTAACAAGGAGAGAACTTGTTGGTGCTGCCTTCAATCATGCTGTGATGTGAGTCATGGGGCCCAGCTTACAGAGCCAGCTGTGTATGTTTCCACTACATTGCAACACATGGGGAAAAACATATTGTAGCTGAGTAGCATGCAGGCCAACCAATCTCAAAAGTGATCATATATGTATGATTTGTTTAGGTAACCTGGGTAAACATGCTGACACGTTGCTCTGCCTGGTTAAAAAGCACCAGATCTGCACTCTCGACTGATCCAGCTTGGTTTTACTCCTGTGAGAAGTAAGAATGGTACGTAATGAAGTTAAAACATGGTGGTACCCTTTAGGCTGTTTGAGTTCTGGAAACAGAAGTGTGGATTCCTACCGACCTAAAAATGTGCTGTATAGATACATCACACATTTGCAAAACATAACATTTATAGCTATGGATTAAGAGCTTAAAGCATACCCAAAGATATAATGGAAGAGGTAACATTAGCAGAATATCTGAAGTTCGTAGATGTATACTGGACTTGGGCCCGAACATAAAAATCATCCCACAAATAAAAAACACCAAAAATCCCTTCACCCTCAAATTCTCCTCCTTGAAATTAAAAAAGCCCCAAACTAAGATGGGCAGATACATCCATACTACAGCTTTAAGCATCCTTCAAATAATAATAACTAGACCTTTAAAAGAACAGAAATTTATTTCTCCTTGCATTTCATTTTCAGAGTTACTCCTGGTCTTCACTAGGTGCTAAATATGTACCTAGAATACAATCCCAGAAAGCTGCAGGAAAAACAAAATAAAACGTAAATCATCCCACATCAAACACAAAAACTTCTGCATAAGCAATTTTCCCCACAGTTGTTATTTTTAACTGCATGACTTTAAAAAAAAATAAAATTCAAATAGTTTAAGGTACATTATGGATTGCAGCAGACATTGAGCAATTAAAAAAATCCCATGCCCAAAAATAAACCTACAATTTTTTCAAATATCTCACATCTATCCTTTATTAGTCTTCCATCTCACTTCTCACCAATGACTTCTCAAAGGATCATCAAATAAATTCAAAATAAACTGCTCACATTTAAAGGGAAAGTCTGAAATGAAACACTGAAATAATCTACAAAATAAAAGACAATTTCCTTACTGACTATGAACTAGTTTACATTAAATAGTTTTTTTTATTAATTTATATATCTCCCAAGGTTGTCTTTCCACTGTGTCAATCCTCAGTCACTTTTCCAAATCAGAGTGCGTTAAAATTAATACTAGAAAATAGTATCATATAAACAGCTAATGCTTATGTTTCAACTTGAATATCAGAGGTGAGAAGACACAGATTTTGTCACCCGATGTTTAAATAAAAAGTAATGAAGAACCAAGTGTCTGCAACTGAAGACTAATTTCCAGGTCAGAGTTAGATTTAACACCATTATCAGAGCAAGAGTAAATTACCTGGATTCATCAAATATTCCTTCCATATAACCAAGTTTTATTAAAACACTAAGAAGTCCAGTATCCTTTGGTCAGCTTTTTAAACAAGTTACGAATATTATTTGCTTTGCTTTAAAGAGGCCTCTTAGTAATCTATGGTCTTCTCAACTGAGTGGTCAACATAATACATGAAGTAGCAGAATCTCCAGAAAGTAGATAGAACAAATCAAATGTCAGAAAATGAGCTGCTGAAATAACAAACGTAAGTGTAATAATACTGAACACTGCACCATACAATAAAAGAAACACCTAAAGAGTACCTTATTATACCTTTCTAAAATAAATACCACTATGCTTTTCTCAAACAAACTTATTTTCTAGAATTTGGAAATAATATGAGCAAATTAATTAATGCATTCAAAACAAAACAACTAAAAAACCTAAAAAGCTCACAACCAACCAAAACCCCCCAAAATCAATGAATTGAACACCCCCAAAACAACCAAACAAAACAACCATAAAAAACCAAAATACAAAACAATCTAGACAAAGCAATCCACGCTGGAGTACAGCTGTCTGCACAAGTGGTGATACTCTATTAGTGTCCTCATGTCTTCAGGGATGTTGATACCAGGCCCAGTCTCCTCTTGAGCCACACACTGCAATGTGAATTTTCAGCGTTTCTCAGGATCCTGCTGAAATCCATAATTTTGCTTCTCCCCTCAGTCTGCAGAGATGCTGACAAATGATGACAAAAACTTTCCTAAAGCTGACCCAGTTTAAAGTCAGGCAGTTGTCTTTGAAGTGACTGGTTCAAAACTCCCACAAACAAGAAATCAGTATTTTTTCATTACATAATTCTACTTTTTCTCATCAGTTTTTAGTTGATGTATTCACCTTATAAAACTAACATTCTTCCCTTGGCTTTCTGCCATCACTTTAACTTCAGAACTCAAAAACTGTTTTTACTTCTCTCATTAGCCTGAGCTAACACCTCTGTTAAGTTTATCCAGCAAAGGTAATGGTGATTTGCCTCAAAGGGTATCAATGTTCTCTATTAATACATTCTCTATTATTTTAAACAGCAGTTTACTTTCATCCTTACTTCACTGAAATATTACAATTATATAAAAAAATCCAGTCTTTTAACTGTTTATGCTGTATATATACTAATTTTCTATCCAACTTACAATTTGGAAGAGTTTGTTCATTCAAAAAATGGGTTCATATATGTTTATCATATATTTATACAGATCTACCTGGATTTCGTACTCTCTTGAGCTCCATCTGCCCACTTCAGTTTATTCACTATCAGTACAGTCCAACTATATCAAATTACAATTGCTTTCTATTTCTAAGCAGGAAGAATCATACAATAAAACAACACAATTGGTACAATTCACTCATACAAAATATAAAATCTTTAAAATTTACCTCCTTGCTTTCCTCCAAATCTGAGTCACTGCTAAACTCTTCCGTATTTAGATGTTCAAAATCAGATTCTCCGACAGCTATTGGTACTGAAACAGTAAGGCTTGGGTTGTTTATGAATGATGTATAATCATTGCCACTTTTAACAGTGGCCAATCCATTCTCATTTTTGTGATAACTCGTATCTATCCTTAGTTCAGTGACGCTACAGTTGGAAATGCAGTGGTCTCTCTCATCATTCATCTGATCTGTTGCTGTTCTTTGATTTACAACAGCTTGTTTTCCCAAACAAGGCTTTTGAACACATTCACCTGCTTTTTTCTTTAGATAATCTATTCCCTTCTGAATTCTTGCAACAGCAATCTGCAAGTTGTTCATTTCATTATCATCCTCTGTAGCAGTAAGGTTGTCTGAACTAAATGAACTCAGCAGCAAGGCCAGAAAAAGGTTCAATACCTAATCAAAAAAAAAAAAAAAANTAGAGCTGAATTTCTTCAGTTTTCATTCACATGCTTCTTATGAACCCATTATGAACACAGGCTTCATGTTTTCCTTTGCAGTATAAGATTCTGGAAATCACACAGGAAATAAAATGCAAATGCAATTTATGCACAGCACCTGCCATATACCTTAAGGCAGGGAGGCTTGTGATTTCGCATTGCTGAAACTTGTAAATTCTTGTTCTGCTCACGTTTGTACAGGTTCAGTAAGGAACTTTGGTACTGTCTGAACAGATTCAGCACATTTACTTCTCCAGTAAAGCAAAGCATCCTGCAACAGAAGACGTATCTGTGCAGAAAACACATATTTCCTACATGCTGGTCCAAACTCACACAAATATTTTGCTGTGTGCAACAAGAAATGGGGAGTGCACTGTTTTCCAACCCCCAAGTCACCCTCTTTCCACATCTAGACAAAACATAGATCATATATCAGTTACATGAGACCAGAATTTGCCAGCAAAAGCAGCCAAGTACCAGCTCTCAACATCTTCAAATCAGCTTTTCTACTAGCTTGGAAGACAATAGGGTAAAACTATGTATTGGCAACACAGAAAGACAAATGGATAAAACAGCCTTGAACAGACAGCAGGGATGTCTGCTCATGTAAAAAATTCTACTAGAGCTATGGAATAAAATCCAAATATGGTAAATACTGTTGAAAAAGTCAGAGGTGGATACTTCATTGCACAAAGTTCTATCTTTCAGTTTAGAAAACTAGCTAAGGAGGAGGCTTTCTTTGGTCAAAAATTTTCACAGTTCAATCTACTATAATAGATTTGAAGAAAATCCTGAAGCAAGTGGCTATGCAACTAGAAGCAAAGCAGGCCTGGTGTAATGATAATTAACTTATTCTTGTGATTAGAAATTTTGTTCTTAAAGAAGGCTTCCAGGATGATCAATTTAAAATCTCTTCTGCTACTGACAGTTGTTTAAAGAAGAAATATAGAGTAATAGAGGAAGACTGAGAATGGGAAAAGTAGATATAAAGGCAGAGCAATTAAGTTTTTAAATACTGGTGAGTTAATAAATACAAAATATATTTAAAAAGAGACATATACACATTAATGTACAAACTGGTAAAGCTCTGATGCTTTCTTCTGAAAAAAAAAAGGCAAATATAATACAGACTACTTTAGAAGTATCTGTAAAAAGCACAAATGAGGAAGCAAAAAGAAGTGAAAGATGAGCTGGAGTAATTGAATTGGTTTTTTTCTTCATAACAACTGTCTTCTAATTCAAGTTTCCTTACTCCATTTGTGTAATATGTTGGCTTTCCAGCAAGCATGTCTGAAATGGCATACATTTCAGAGTCTTTTGCAAATGTTAAACCAGTCTTGTAGACAGGAGAGAGCAGAAGAGGTTTAAAAAAAAAAACAACCTAATAACCCATGTATGTGTGATTGGAAGTGATGCCTCAATCAGTTAGGGAGAAAAGGCCCTTCTAAATCTTCTGCAAACAGAAAATTTCCATCCTGGAAGCATAGCACTTGGGTTGCCTTTGCTCTTCTCTCCCTCTCGTGATGACCAGGTCCACAAAAACCTGAAAACACAGTGCTGCGCTCTCTCACCCATAGCCTCTAAATTCCACTCCAGACCCCTGAGGGGCTCATCCTCCAAGTTGAGGTTTCTATATATGATCAGAAATCTAACAAATAGAAAACTATTTCAGACTCCATATTCACAACAAACTCAAAATAATAAAAGCCATATTTAAACCCCATATTTAATAATGCTTAGAAAAATAATTACTAGTTCTGTTACCATTCTTTTTCTAAATGAATTCTAAAATTATTTTGGCAACATACCACTAGGTTTCCAATGACCATGACCATCATGAAAACAATAAGGCACATGGCTTGTCCTGCAACCTCCATGCAGTCCCACATTGTTTCTATCCATTCTCCACACAGCACTCGGAATACAATCAGGAAAGAGTGGAAAAAGTCATGCATGTGCCAGCGTGGAAGTTCACAGTCACTGGAGATCTTGCAGACACATTCCTTGTAGCTTTTCCCAAACAGCTGCATCCCAACCACAGCGAAAATGAACACAATGATGGCCAGCACCAGGGTCAGATTCCCCAGAGCCCC
The DNA here is from genome assembly GCA_013399895.1 of Serilophus lunatus. Taxonomy (NCBI): domain Eukaryota; kingdom Metazoa; phylum Chordata; class Aves; order Passeriformes; family Eurylaimidae; genus Serilophus; species Serilophus lunatus. The sequence continues at coordinate 138,712 of VXBA01003295.1, forward strand.
CACTGAGTTGCCAATAATCTTAATCAGCATATTTAGAGTTGGCCAAGATTTTGCCAACTTGAAAACTCGCAACTGAAAAACAAAAATACAGAGACATTACTTGCAGTTGTTACAAAAATGCCATAGAAATAATGTACTATAAACTAGTGACTCCCAGCAACAGCAGAAAAAAAATTCAACATTGTTCCAACAACCAATTTACAGAGACAGGAGTTCCACACAATGGGGGTTTTTTGTGGTTAGGTTTTTTTTTTTGGCTAAGGATAAAAGAAAAATCCATCTTTTAGAATTTTTTTAGAACTATGAATTTTATAATTCCTATAAAAGGACATCTCTAGTTTTTTTGCTATTTCCAGATATGGAAGTCAACAAGACTACAAAGTTTTATTTGTTTATATCTATCAAGGTACACTTAAAAAATCATACATTTCACGGATCTTTACTCATCCATATTAATGATAATAAATTTATAGCTCTTTCCCTTGAAAGAATATTTAGTTGCTTCTGAAGCATAAAATGGTATTTAAGAATTGCATCATTTTTTAAAACATTCTTGCAGAGAGATCCTGTGATACTTATTAAAAAAAGCATGTAATACTAAAAAGTGTCTTATTTATATGAATACAGTTGAAATACAAATATAATTCATTATTTAATGCAGATATATTATTTACCAATCTGAATGATCGGAGAACGGATAATCCATCCACATTTGACAGAAAAAGCTCCACCAAACTAAGGGTAACTATAAAACTATCAAAAATATTCCAGCCAACTTGGAAATAATAAAAAGGATGCATGGCAATTATCTTGAGAACCATTTCTGCTGCAAAAATTCCAGTAAAAACCTGAAAAAAGAATGCTTATTGTTACTTTATAGATGAATATTAAGAAGTTGAACCAGCAGATTAAGACAACTTTCACCCTCTTACAGCAGGAGAGGAAAACTATCATAAGCTGAACCCCACAGAGAAGACAAATGGCAACACCAAAATGAGGTCTGGCACAAATCTGGAAATTCAGTTAAACTCAAGACACATTTAGCAACTACTGAAAAATACACAGGCCTCCAGTTTGCTCCTCATATTTGCTGCCTATCTAATTAAAGGAACTTTTCACAGCAAGAAAATAACAGTTGCTCTTGACACAATGGAAGCTTCTTTAATAAAAGTGTACAGAAAAACATGAATAGGTCACAAATTGGAGTGAAGTCTAGATAGGACCTCACAGATAAGCATATCTTCTCTCTAGCTGCCAAAAAAGTCAATTGTGCAGAGTCATGTTTGAATTAAAACTTTCTGACTGAATGCCACAGATGTCTTTTGAAACAGAGAACAAACACCACCTCTGACATAAATTCATTGTATTTACTGTAGATGTATGATCATCAGTATCTACAAAACCAGATAAATCACTATCTTTTACTAGAAAGATGAACAAACTCTAAAAAACTCCAGAGCATTCTTTAAAAGGACTAAAAAGCAAAGAAGCAACTTCTGAAACTACACCAGAATTTAGCTGACTAATGCCACTACTAACAAGTGGCATTTTAGCTGACAGGGAGCGCACACAAATTCTTAGCACAAAGGAACACTTATACTCACACATCTCAAAATTACATTAATATTGAGCTACTTCATTACACAGGAAAGGAAAAAATGGTAGTTTTCTGGGTAAAATATGCAGGCATGATCACAAAACCTCATCAAACCTGGCCTACAGACTGTTCCCTAGGGAACAAAACCCAACTGTATCAACAGATACCCTTATAAGTAACCCATTCTTTCCCTTCCAAATTCTTATGGACCAATCAAATAAACATTCTTCATGAAAATACAAAATCAACACACAAAAACAGCAGTGAAAAACAATAATACAAAATAGTATTCAACTTTTTTTGTGCTATCGATGGCACTCACAGTTAAAAGAATCTAATTTGGCTCCTACTCTTTTTCGTAATACTAAAGAAAAACAACAAGTAAAGTTTCTTTCAGTTTTGTGTCATCCAAACTCTGGTTGTTCAAAACTCTATTTGAAGAAATTTTGGTACAGAAATCAAACTCTTACATACAACATATCTCAAATGGTATTTTTAGACTATTTTTAGTATGATTAAACAATCAACATTTATTTTATGGGACAATAATAAAAATAATAACAGTAATTCTATTTCAAAGAGAAACTAGGTTCCAATTGTATCGAACTACATAGATTGAAGGACTTACCTGATTTCCTATTTTAAGTACATTCTCAAAATGTTCAGTCATTGGATAATGTTCCATGGCCATAAACAGTGTGTTTAAAACTATGCAAATAGTGATAGCCAGATCAACAAATGGATCCATTACAACAAATTCAACTACACTCTTTACTTTTAACCAGGAATCACAACAATTCCAAATTAAGAAAGTGTGAGCAAACTTGTACCAGCATGGTGGACATTTTTGTCTGGATTCTTCAATTTCTGTGAAAAAAACACAAACTTATCGTGAACTACTTTTGGAAATGTGTTTTTTCAGGTTTTAATCTTTATACCTGGAACAACTAACGACATTTGGAGGGACCTCCTCAGATTTCCAAGAATTTAACACACTGTTAAATTTAACTTACTAACTGAAAAGTATTTGGAAGACTAAAAACAAAGTCAAGAGTTTTGAGCTAATAAGAGAAAAACTTGCCTATTTTTAATACCATATGATCTTACTTAAAAAACAAAACCAACATAAAACCCCCCTATGCTTACATTTACTGTTTTTTTTCAATAAAACTTTCAACTTCACAGCTCTCTCTAATGTCTAATTATTTATTTTCAGCAAAAATAAACTTAATTTCACCCTCAATAAGTTTTTGAAAATTATTCAACTTTTTTCAAGACTTCCACTGGTAATCATTTCATTGTTCAAAGTAATCCTACTGAAAATTTCCTTCTCCTCATTAACTGAGGCCTGGTTTTTAATTTTCTGTAATATTTTTACAGTATAGTTAGTGTAAAACTTAAAACATTTCTTCCAATAACTACATTGTTAAACATGAATAACTAGTATAAAAGAGATACACATTGTCTATTTCAATTATAATGTGTTTTGTACTTTAGCCTGCTTACCAGATTTCTTTTTTTTCATTTAGTACATGCTTTTTTTTTTCTACTATTCACTTTATTTACAATGACAACATGTTTTTTCTCTTCTGTATTTGCACTGTGATACGATACCTTCAAGCAAGCCTAAGACTATGTTAAGAAAGTTCACGTATCTGGAGTTATAACATACCTTCCATTGTATTTGTGATAATGCCAGCTATACTCATGGCTCTTTCCCTTAAATTGGGATCCTCCAGCAAATCCAGTGGTATTTGATATGAACTTGTACGCCGCCTGTTTTTTATTTCTATTTCTGTAGTACTGCTCTATTAAAAAAAAAAAAGGTGTAAATTAAATTCAACTCAAAAATACCGTAGGGTTCTTTACATTACTATTTTATGCTACAGTTCTAACTGCTGTTAATGCTTATAAAACATTAAAAAATATTTGGATATTTAGTTTCCATATTACCCCTGCATTACAGCTAGGAAAAGGAAACAAAGCAAGTCTGTTGCAGCACTGGAGTCGCAAAACTCCCATTTCCCAGTTACATGTTTTCTCTAATAATATTTGATTTTTAAACTAGTGCATTGGCAAGATATATATGGCAAGTGATTAATTCTAGGAAGCTTTCTGCAGCAACAATTATTCCATAAACTAATTTTTATAGATCAGTTGATGTCTATATCCATTCAAAACTTACTTAAATTACATTTTCTAGCGAATAGCTATCAGCTCTGAGATTTCAACTGAAGAAATTGAGTCACTCTGACTTAATTGACACCAAAAATGAATACCAGTTTTGCACTATTTTATTAAAAAACATGATAGCTGTGTTAAAGTTTATAAAGCTGAGCACCTTAGTCTGAATTCTAAAACAGATTTAGCAATGGAAGATTACTAATTTGCCTCACTAAGCAGGTGCATGCATGCCCTTGCTCTGCAAGTATATAAAAATCATGACTTTGTTCTCTATTTTCATGCTTCAGCCACTCAGTTTTGATTGACTCATTGCAAATCCATTTCATAAATAAAGAGCTGCAAAAGCATTCAGAACTTCTCATCCATTTTCAAAGTAATTAATTGCATTAAAACATTGCCTGGTGAAATAAAAGTCATGAAACCTGGTGTAATTTCAGTCTTTCTTACATTGCCATCAGTTGTTGGTTTATCTATTATCACCTCTGGCAAGAGTTGTCCAGGAGCCGACAACAGACCTGGTGGTCCATCCACTAAGGAAACCACTCCATTGCAATCCACAGCACTATGCATCTTCCCATTCACTGGAAATGCTGACAGCCTTCTCGATGATCTACTGGCCTGACTAATGTTACTACTGCGTCGTTCACTGTGTCTGCACGGCAAAAAGAGAGAACCTCTTCTGCTCGAATTATCCTCAAATGTGCTGTGCTCATCATCAGCAAACTCATTCTCAGATCCTCTCTCTTTTCCATATTCTCTAAAACTGAACAGACTTGTTCTGCTGCTACGTCTGGGAGAAAACAAGGAGCCACGAACACTCAGCAAAGACTGCAAAAGAAACAGAAATGAAGAGACCATCTGAAGATTTCAAGTATAAAAAAGCATGTCTAAGTATTAAAAACATAAAAATTTATATTTCCCAGGAATCTATCAGTGTTATCCAGTAACTGGAGAAAAAAAAAAAAGAACATATATAGGGTCATAGTAGTTTCAACTCTGCTTTAAAGTGAAAAATCAGTATTTCTATAAATTCTAATGATACACATAGATCATGCATTAAGTTAAAAGATACCAACACCCTTAGTCTTATACACTCATACTACACTTTAATTTTCCTTTTATTAATTAAGAAGGGATTCCTATCTTAGATTAACTAGAAAAACACAAGGCTGCTGTGCAATTAAGACCCATATATGGATTTCCATTAGGACAGTTATCCAACAAATTTAAAAAGTGACAAAAATGACAACTGCACTATTCACACAGTACCTGGTGGGGTGATGTAAATGGCTTCCCATATGCAAGTCTGTTCCCATCAAGAGAAAAACGGAAACCTTTCCTTTTGATACTGCCATCAGATTCAGATTTTGGAAGCTTTATGTCACCATCTTCTCCAGAGAGATCTCTCTGCCTTCTTTTCTTCCTTCTATTTCTCCTCTCTTTGGCACTTTTTGAGCTAAGTTTGGATGCTTCTGAAGAACTATCTGAGGGTCCAGCAATCCCACTTTCACCGCTGTACTCGGTCACAGCTGCTGCTATTGCCTGCCACAGCAATTATTTAACAAGATGCTTTTCAAATCACACCACTTTTAAAAGAAAGATACAGCCCTTGTTCCTGAGATTTGTATCAAATCACTTTAAGATGTGTGATAAAAGCTTTGATGGATTTGTGAAAAGCTTCAAATGAAATTCTGTGATATGAATGAAGTTCTACTTTGCATCCATAACATGGAGTCAGACCCCATTATCAACAGCCAGAAAGCTCATTTGAAAATATTTGAAAATTAATAAATATATTAATTAGAGTGATTGCAATGGCAAATGAAAGATCTAAACAGAGTTATACTTAAGTCTGCATTAATTTAGTAAACTAATTCTAGCTTTTATTGTAAGTAACAGCTTCTTTAATCCACTCCTAGGAAGAAAACTTTGGGGGTACTGCTTCCAGTCTTTGATTCAGTGGTACTAAAACCAGTAACAAAATTCAGTCAGAAATTTATGGATAAAAATATTTTACACAATAATAAAGGCTTGACAAGTACTGAAATTATTTCTTAGCTGAGAATATGGAAAATCATCATGGCAGGTTACTAGCTACTATGGCTAGATAAGAAATATTTATTTTAAAACTATTATTCTGATTTGGAGATTACTTTTTTCTTTAGTTCAGAAATTCGTTAATGCTTTAGACACTATACCCCTAAAAAGCAATAAAGAGCCATGAAAAAACAGTCTGAAGTACTTGTGAGCTATGTAAAAAAATGTGGGGTTTTTATAAGTGAATTTAATTATTGCTTTTGTTTCAACAAGTAACATGCAAAGGAATACACTAAAACAAACGCTTTTTAGAAAATACCTGAGCTGCTTCTTGCTGCTTCCTCAGCTGTTCAAGCATCAGCTGCAAGTCTGCCTCCCTCTGCTCTGCTTCAATCATTGTTGCTTGATTTTGTTCTTCATAGGCCATGGCAACCACAGCCAAAATCAAGTTTATCAAATAGAAGGAACCCAGAAAAATCACCACAACAAAAAATATCATGTATGATGTGCCAGCAGCTCGTAGTGTCTAAAGGAGGAGAGGAGAAATGATCCACCTGGTGAAGACCTACATCAGTTCTGCAGTGCATAAACACTAATGAATTTGAAAAGTGCAAAACTAGTATTGAGTTGTTTTTCCTTTTGAGGTAAGATCATATGAGCTTTCTGAATTACAAAGTAATCAATATAAAGCAGAGCATTTACATATGTGAAAAACATGTTTAAGGATCATGCTGCTCTGAGACAAACCTCTTTCAATGCCTAATAGTTTTGAAAAGGATGTGGGATCAGAGTTATTAATTCAAATCACGTATCACATGTTTGATACTTAGAATGCTTACCAAGTATTAGCATGCCTTCCATTTGAAATAACAAAAACAATTAAAAATTGCACAATTGATTAGATATTCAGAAGATAATATTTATCATAATTAATGCATTTTCACATACTATATATAATAAAAAGCTATGGTAAGAAAATTAATTTATATCAAAAAATGCATTCTTAGTTATCAGAAACAGGATTAAATGTACAGTAATTAAGATTCAGATTTAACTGTAACAGAGTATTTTTACAATTTATACTCAATATTGACATCTTTGAAAAGACTTTATCATGCAGCACAAAATGCAATATACACTGTAAAAATTAAATGAAGGGCCAAGAAAACCCACATGTGCCTCTTCAGAAATCATCTGAGACTCTGCAACATGTGTCCATGTTTGCTGAAGTTGGCAAGTGAATTTGCTTCTTTTAATAATTTCCAATTGCTAACAATAGCAATGGTATGCAATATAAACAAAAATGGCCTTTCTATGAGGGATTTGGGGCCAGTAAGATACTAACCACAATTCTTACTATACACTCACCAACTGATAAAGATTTTCCCAGTAGTCTTGTGTCATCAGTCGAAACAGGGACAAGAAAGCCCAACTGAATGTATCGAAGCTTGTATATCCATAATCGGGGTTTCTACCAGCTTTTACACAGATAAAGTCTTCTGGACATTTACTAGGAGGCAAAAAAAGAACAAAAGGAAGAGTTAAAGTAATCCATATACAAATATCATATTACATTTCTTTTTAATTATCATGCCCTGAGCTTCTAAGAAAGTTTCATCTGTGAAGGATGGTGCTATTTATGACTTACAACTTCTCAGAAATTAGTAAGGAAATTAAATTTTTTTTTTGAAAAAAAAATCCAGGAAGAGAAGACAAATAAATGAAAATATTTCTTCCTACCCTCTTTCATCATTATACACAAAATAGAAGTTATTCCCAACAGTTTGGTATTATCTCTGCAGATACCTCTTTAATGAGAGATCTAAAGAGGAGAATACTTCCATGCAGAAAGTCAGCCCCACATACTTTATGCTGAAATTTGTCAGCAAGGTTATAACATCAAATTTCTTGGTTTCTTCACATTTGTGAATTAGTAAGTCTAATTACAAAATTATACCAATTCCTCAACAGTAAATAAGCAGCATAGGGATACTTTTATCTCCTGAAACTGTACATATCAGTTTTGAGAGTAGGGAGAGTAGGTGATCCAATCTTGATATCAATTGGATGCACACTGTTTCAATTATGACTCCATTCCTGAAGGACAGAAAAGATTCCTGCCTCCAAAACCTCCATAGTAAAACAATGTAAAGACTTCTTTTCATATATGTATATTTGATGTGCATTTACAGGCTCACATAAAATTATCTCATAGTTACATATGTAAATTAAATGTTTACCAAAATAGTTTAAGTATGTATGTTTTAAAGCTATAACCCACCTAAACCAAGGATGGAATCATGAGTCATTAGTATATAGAATTATGTGATTTTGTTACAAAGAATTATCACAGAGAGCAAGACACTGCCATGCACGCATTCCCCAGATAGAGGAAGCCTAAAGATGTCCACCCAAATCTGGTCATCAGTCTCAGGGCCTCATGCCTATTTTAGAGTTGAAAAATAACATGAAATCTGTAATAAATAAGTATGTTCTTAAGTCACTGATTAACACAATGTTTACCTGATGAAGTTGAATTTTCTAGATATGTAAGAGTTTTAAAAACAAATTTACAGCAAACTATTTTCTGATTTAACATTTTTACTCATTCAAGTGTCTATATACTAGGAACGATGATCATGTTATTATTGATAGTGAGGTTAGGTAGCTGAATTAGCTTTAAGTTTAGACTGATATTTTTAACATGTTGTTTAGACAGGTAGCAGGTCATTTTCAGTGTACCTTACCCTGCATCTGAGCTATTGCCACAAAGCAGAAAATCCTTTGCTCCTTTTAGGTAATAGAAATGACCTAAAGAAAAAACAGGAAGTGATATGTTTACACATGGAAGGATTTGGGTTTTTTTTTTTATGAAGATGAACCTACATTCAAGTCATCATGTTTTGAATATTCATAATCTCCCATTCATGTTTTCCCAATAATGTGTTCAAATATTGGGCACACTCACAGAATAATGGAATGGCTTGGCTTGGAAAGGGACCTTAAAGATCACCTGGGGTTCCAAACCCCCCTGCCATGAGCAGGAATGTCACTTATTAGAACAGGGCCCCATGCAACCTGGCTTTGAACACTTCCAAGGATGGGGCATCCACAACCTCTCTGGGTAACAAAATAAAAACACAGTGTAAAAATAAAATCCTAGAACAATGATTAGAACAACATAAATCTCACATTCTCTTTTTGAGTCACTGCACACTGGATATCCTTTCAAAGTACCACATCCAATAAATGAGAGACAGAAAATGCAAAGCTTAAAACTCCTTCTCTCTCCTTCTTATCAGTAGGTATATTGTAATCAGAAAAAAATAACTCTATCTTATTTAAAATGGAACTATTTATAACGGCTGGCTGAAAACTTTGAAGTCAGAGCAACATTAAATAGCACATCCTGTGACTGAAAATATGAAGGCTACATTTAAAAAGATGAATGTTCCAATGACAATGTTATATGAACTGCTGTACTATACACAACTTTACAGAATTTTTCTTTTAAGGTGGTAGCCTTTGGAAAAAAAGAAATTTTTATTAAAACAACCATGCTGTCCTCCAAAAAAAATAGATTAAGAAATGAAGACAAAAGAGAAAAAAAGAGCAAGTGCAGCAGAGAGTCACCAAGGTCATGAAGGTGCTGGAGCCCCCTCCATGTGAGGAGGAACCTGACGATATGCAGCCTGGCAAAGGGAAGGCTCTGGATGGAGTTGGTAAAAAGCATCCAGTAACTAGCAAGGAACTTATCAAGGGAAGAGAGGCAGGTTCTTCTTATTGGTGCTTCATAGAAAAATAACAGACAATGGGCATAATTTGAAACGAGAGGTTCTGACTGGATATAAGGAGAAATTTTTCACCATGAGGATAGCCAGGCACTAAAATCTGGAAAAGACACAGACCTCTGGAAAAAAACTCTTAACTAAATCAATCTGCTGTTACCCCCAATTGACGTCCTCAATGTAACTTTCAAGGTGACAAAGGCTTTGGTTTTCACAGGGTAAAAAACTATTTAGTATTTAAATAGTCAGAAACAGCCCATGGGATGAGTAATATATGAACATAGGAGGATTCTAAACAGAACACTTGAATCAAATATGGTAATGCCAAAAATCCTCCTATTCAAGAACAGTAATTATATAAATGTTAGAAAAATTATAATCCTATTACTTCCCTAATAGCTTTAGAGCTGGCCAGATACTGAACTAAATGGCAGGTGCCAATACTTTCACGTATGGATCCAAGATCTTAGCCTGGATTTTCAAAAAAGTGAATCTGGCCTTGTTCCTTAATAATTGAAAATGCACACACGTTTTAAAAAGTCACAAGAGGATATCACAATCATTCACAGCTGACCAGAATATGATATGCTGAAAAAATAATAGGAAGACTCACAATTTAGCCCAGTGAAATTATATTGCAATGACATTGGAGAGACTGTATAGTATTAAGAATAGTTACATGAGAAAGGAATACAAATACAAGATGAACAGCCTTGCCTGCATCAGCAGTCTGTAAAGACTCACAGCAAAGTCAACAGAGAAGCAAATGACATTCTGGAAAATTCTATTTCTTTTAGATTGCTACTTAGCAGGAAATGGAAATAAAGAATCTCTACAGTGTATCTGAAGAAAGAATTCATAAATGTTCTACTGCATATAAACTATCAGCCAAAATTACCCACCAGGCACTATCACCAGTCCATTTTCATGTCCCTTAGGCAAATAAACTAGCTAAAATTATAGATTACAAAGAAAACATAAATACAGTCACAAAATTTCAAAAATTCACAAGTATATAAAGAAAATCTGAAAACACACAAAACAGCAGAGAACTTTAATGTCCAATGTTAAAAAAAGGAAGAAAATATGACTCATCAGAACTCCGTCTATAACAACTGTATTTTCCGTTACTTTTGGGTCAGTGAGGAGGAAAGCTAGCATCCATTAGTCCATTGATTTCTTTTTGCTCAAATACACTACTTTTACAATTAACTACTGATCAATACCCTGGTAGATCCACTTCCAGCACAAATCCACACATGAATCAAATTTTTGGCAATTAGAAGTTATTTTACTATATCACACAGTTCACTGTGTATTGTAACGCTACTGATGTTATCACTTAAAATCACACAAACACAAAACATAAGTAGTTGCATGTTTCTGAACCAGCCTGAATGTTATCACTTCAGTCTACAGACATTAAAACTGTCAAAAAAAAAAATCTTGTTCAAGACAACTTTGTCAACAAGTCCTACAGAATACCACCTTTCCTACCAGAACCTCTGCTTACGTGTTTCAGTCAAAGAAATTGGTTTGTTACCTCTACCTAATAACAAAATTACATCGCAACAAGGAAAATCTCTGATATTTACCTAGTGCTTCTCCATCTTTTTTAGATCTTGAAGATACAAGGAGAGCATAGGGGAATTGGCCCTGAGAAGACTAAGGGCAGGATGACTTTGGGATGTGTGAGAATCTTCACACTACCCGCAAGTATAACATCAAAGACTTTAATGAAGATAGAGTCTGACTCTTCTCAGGAGTGAACACTGGAAAGGTAAGAGGTGATTAGCACAAGTTTGAGTGTGGACAATTCTGAATTGATATTAAAGTAAGTTATTGTAAGACTGATCAAATGCTGGAACAGGTTGCCCTGAGAAGCTGTGGTAACTCCATCCTTAGACAAACTAAAAACATGACTGGACAAGTCATTGAGCAGTCTGCTCTAAGTGGACCTGCATCTGAGCAACAGTTGGTCTGGACTACGGAGATGCTGTTCAACCTCTGTGATTTGTGATTCTAAATAAAAACTAACGCTATAAATGCATTTCTAAGTGCAGCTAATGGAAAGAACAATCATGTCAGCATGAGTTTGGGATGTAATAGATAAATCCTTACCCTTTGCCATCCTATTTAAATGTCTGTAGTATGAAACAGTTATCTTGTGCTTGTGTGTGTTTATACACAAAAATTTTAGCAAGTTACAACAATATTTCTTACTTTTTTCGTTAATGTATGCTGACCAGTCAAATTGTGTACCATTAAAGTACGGAGCTACATATTCTTTAAAAGCTGATGAATTTTCTGATGGCCAGAACAAGCATTTATTCTTCAAATTGCCCATGAACAGCTGCAGTCCTATTAATGCAAATACACTCAGGCAAAACACAGTCAGGATCATAACATCTGACAGCTTCTTCACAGACTGAATTAGGGCTCCAACGATAGTCTTCAATCCTGTAAACGGAGGCAGATTTTTATTACAATATTAAATATTATCTAAGTTAAAATGCAATGTAAACTACTCCAACACACTACTAAATATTATGTACAGCTTCACAAAAAACAGTCTTTTCTCACAAATATGTTTCCAAAGGAAGAGGTCACAGTAATTCATCATTCCTGAAAGATTAATTTGAAAACATCAGTGGGAACGTATAGCACACATTCCAAAGCACCTGCTCTTCAAAGGAAATTTTAATTCATGATCTCCATATATGTAAACTACAGCTGAAGAAAATAGTTAATTTTATTTTCTTTTTGATGCCTTTTGCTCCAAACCTTTGTCAGTATTCCATCTCAACATACAACATATTGGTTCTACAACAGCAAAGAAAAAGAGAGCACAATTATATTTCAGTACTAATTTTAATGTCTGCATTCTAATGCATCCTATTATATTGGAGGTGGAGTTTGGAAAAGTTAGGCATCATAAGCTAATAAATACATCATGTAATTCCCATGCTACTCTTTATTATCTTATTCCTCTGTCAAGGATTTAAGTTTTACAACACACTGAAATTTTTAATCCCAAATGTCTTTCATGGATAGTAACATTCACACTAGTTAGAGAAAAATAAAAAGAATTCATTTTGATCCTTAATGTAGGAGAGAATATTTGACATCATGAAATGGAAATATATACAAGCTATGTAAGTGAGTTTCTCATGCAACAATGTATTAAATTCTGAGGCTGAGTATTTTAGAGAATTAGAAAAGGGAATGAAATTAAAAAGACTAAAACCTGATGCTTATGTTAAAAACGTTAAGTCCAGCTTCTATGGAGTTTCAGTCAGCCTCACTGTTTAACCTTGCCCTCACCTGGAATGATTGATATTGTTTTCAAAGCTCAGAGAACTCTGCATGTTCTCACAATGCTGAAACATTGCCCAGGCCCACAAACTCTGTCACATATCTGTAGTGAGGGATTCCACAAACAAACACAATGGCAGCACACACAAAATTAAACAGAGGGGATGTAGAGTGCCTATTATTTTACAGTTACTTCTTACCTGGAATTATAGAAATAGTTTTCAAAGCTCTCAATACTCTGAAAGTTCGAAGAGCTGAAACATTGCCTAAGTTTACAAATTCTGTTATATACCTGTAGGATTAAATCACAGTTATTCAGAATTAAGGAAGGGTATATACCTTATCTGGGCCTATAATTCAGACTTTTTTTTTTGAAGGAGCAAGTTTAATGAAAGACTTTCATTCATATTTTCCTGTTTCAATTAAGTTTACCCTAAGAAATGCACCCTTAAGCTTTTCCATTAAATCCAAATTTAAAATTAAAATGTATATGACTGACTTTATTTTTTAAATACTACTTAAAATTGATTGTTCAGCAGTAACTTCTCTTTTGTACTGTAGAACAGCCCACTAATTCTGCTGAGTTATATTAGTGCAAAATATTAAAGAGGAAAATATTGAAACACAATTCAACTACAATTCAAAAGAGCTAACATAAGGCAAACAAATTGTTATAGGCTCAAAAAAATTTTTGATATTTTACTTAAAAAAATACTAGGTACTTACGCAAAGGAAATAACAACAAAATCAAGCCAGTTCCAGGGGTCACGAAGGCAAGTAAAATCATTTATAAAGAAGCCTCTTGCAAAGATTTTTACGAGAAATTCAAAAGTATAAATTCCAGTGAAAATGTACCTGGTAAGAAACATTCAAAAGTCAAAGACTGCTATGTTGTTCAGTGATACATCACAAGCCTACAGGAAAATAACTGAAAACCAGTGATTAGTACATCCACTATAATAGCAGTTACAAATTCACATAAACTATGACTGGTTTCCCACCATTCTTCTGTAAGATAACTGGAATATTCTTTTTTGTCTTGTGTGAAACACATTTCTGAAGTTTCTAGCATGTAAGATTTTGAAATTTCAGCACTAATAAGACTAACACGAAGAAAATATTTTTATTCAAATAAAAATTTCAGCCTATTTGCTGCGCCAGAAACAAAATCCATGGATATGTGAAACCTAGTATTTTACTAGAAGTCCTTGATGGCTGAGAAGATAGACTTGAGAATGTCAAACAGTAATCCTCAGGCAATACAGAGGTATTTACTTTAAAGTGGGTATGTCCCATTTTTAGATTTCATTGTACAAAATTAAGGTGTTTCAAAGGGACTAGAGAAAGCAATAGTTTCAGGTTGAATGGCTATTTTCTTCTTTTTCTCTTCCTTTTTTTTAATGATAAAGAAACAGCTCAGGAGAGAGAATGCATAAAAACATTGCTTGGGCAAACATTATAATGAAAAGTAGTTTAGTTCAGAGAAAAAGGTTAGCAATGTCTGCTGCTTTAAGTTGCACATAGGAACAAACTTCAAGTAAGAAAAAGGAAAATACTGGTATTACAGAGAAGGGCAAATAAAATTACATGGTCTAGCTAGCTCTTGATTTGCTTTTCATTTTTAAACTATTTTAAAAATTATTAGCCAATTTAAGTACACTTACTCTACAGTCTTCATCCATTCTGGAAGGCTACTCCATGTCATAAATACACAGTTTGTCATAATAGTGACCATAATAAGTATGTTGAACCATGTTGACTGTAGTTAAGGAACATACCCCTTTTAAAAGCTGAATTTGCATAACACAAAATATGAGGATTTGACAGGCCATAGAATATTGACAACATATGATACAAATCAGCTTATTATCACTAGCTATGTCATAAATGATGAAAAGATATTTCATAATAATGATGGCTATACAACTATCATTTAGCTTGGGAAAGACCTCTGAGACCACTGAGTCCAACCTTGACCGATCATTTGTCAACCAGATCATGGCACCAAGTGCCACATTCAGTCACTTCTTGAACACCTCCATAGATATAGCCTCCACCACTTCCTTGGGTAGTCCATCCCAATGCTCGACAAGCCCTTCCATGACAAAATTCCTCCTGATGTCAAACCTGAACCTCTCCTGGCACATCTTGAGGCTATGTCCTCTCATCCAGTCACTAGCTCTTTGAGAGGCCAACTCCCACCTGGCTACAAACTCCTTTAAGGCACCTGTAGAGAGTGGTAAGGTCTCAGTCCCGAGGCTCCATTCCTCCAGGCTAAACAGCCAGCTCCATCAGCTGCTCCTCACAGGACGTGCACTCCAGACCCTTCACCAGGTTTGTTGCCCTTCTCTGGACCTCAGTATCTTACTTGTACTGAGTGGCCCAGAACTGGGCACAGGATTCAAGGTGGGGCCTCACCAGTGTTGAATACAGGAAGACAGTTACTTCCCTGGTCCTGCTGGCCACACTATTGCTGATACAGGCCAAGATGACACTGTCCTTCTCGGCCACCTGGGCACCCTGCTGGATAACATTTAGTTGTAGTCAACCAGCACCCCCAGGTCCTTTTCCACTGGGTTGTTTTCCAGCCACTCTGTCCCCAGCCTGTAGCTCTGCATGGGGTTGCTGCGGCTGAAGTGTAGGATCCAGCACTTGTCGTGTTGAACCCCATGCTGTTGGTCTTGGTCCACTGATCCAGCCTGTCCAGGTCCCTCTGCAGAGCCTCCCTACCCTGCACCAGATCAACAGTCACACCCAACTTGATGCCATTGGCAGACAATGAGGGTACATTCAATCCTTCATGCAGATCATCAGTAAAGACATTAAACAGGGCTGGGCTCGGTACTGCACCTCGGGGAACCCCAGTGGTGATTTCTCTTTCTCTGAATTTAATCATAGGGTTAAAGTGACTAATCTTAGCTCTGACTGATTTTGAGAGGAAAGAATTAAAGCCAGGAAGAAACATATTTAAAAACTAAACCAAAACACCCAGTGTTAACAAGAGTAAAATTAGTCAGTAACAATTTTTAACAAACCACTTGAAAAGGATATGAATGAACCAAAATCATAATAGCTATTCTTCTAATAATATTGAAAGGAGATAAAAGGTACAAGGCAGGTGTGGCACTGAACCTGTAGATTGTCTTCTCTTTATTCAATACAATGAATGTCTTTTAAAAATAGACAAAAAAGGGCAGGGTGGGAAGTGGGAGAGGAAATAGAAAGTTAAGGGTACATGTTAGCAACCTTGCCATAATAGAGATTGTGCTTACACAGATGTAAGTAGCCAAATTTCTTTTTAGTAGAATTATACAAAGAAATACAAGATTCTAAATTTTCACATGAACAATGAAAACTCTACACCATGAATTCTTTGTCTGTGCTCTCAAACCAAATCAGCATTTCAGTATTATCTAGGCTTAAGTAATTACATAAAAAATATAATTAAAAATATGTCACTTTTAACATTTAAATTTAATGCAGCTCTTTTAATTGCACTTCAGATCAAAGCTGGCAATACAAAACAAAGGACCTAATTAACCATTTTTGGACACTCATGGGCAACTATTTAACTATTTCAACATGTTAAAGCTGCTTCTGAGTTGAGATAGCCTTTGTCTCTGAAGGACTTAATGCCTTTATTGCACTAGTACCATCCATGTAACCAATTTTGATTTTGACTAGAAGACACAATGAAAATATAATCTAATGAAATTTTATTTCAATCTACATTTTATGATTATCCCTCCAAAAGGCTAATATCTGGAAATAAGCAGAATCTTTCTGTTTTCCAATGATATACTACTGTAAAAGAAATAGGTCATTTGTCAATAGCATTTGTGAAGTTGCGAGAACAAAAACTAAAATAACTAAAAAAATCTTCATCTGATTACTAGTCTTCAACATTCTGTACTAGAAAAAACACTGCTTGAACTAAGCTGCTTCTTAAGGAGATAATATAGCTTTTTGGTCAATTTCTTCCTTGCAAATTACTAATTTCTTGATTAATCAGAACTTTCATTTCTGTTTTTAATTCAGAAAGCCTTTTATTCATTTACATAATAAAAGAATCACTTGTTGCTTATTTTGCTCTGCCTTTTTAATGTAAACTCAGTTTTGTTTTCCTTCTGAACATTCCAGTTCAGTTCACATGTCTACATAAAAGTATCTTTTCTTCATCTGTACTTGCCAAAGTAATTACACTGCTCTCTTCTCCTTTTGTTATCATTATGTGTATAAAAGAAACTGAGTCAATATACATAAATTCAGACTTTATCTTCGGGATTATTTTTGGCCTACAAAATAGACTCAGTATTGAAACACAAAGTAGACTATTTTAGTCTTGAGACTTTTTTACTTTTGTAAAACAAATATTTCTATGATATTTCAAGAAATGTTCAACTGATTATTTTGGCACTGAATGACTGAATGAGTAATTCATCTGAAGACTACTGAACTCAGTTACTATGTTACCTAAAAAACCCAGAGACTAGTCAGACAGAGGGGAAGTTTTTAAATGCCCCAGCTTGCAATCAGATCTGAAGAGATTACAGGACATTTAATGCAAAATCCTGTAACTTAAAGACAGTAACATTAGTCATTAAAAGAAAAGCTCTTAAAAAAAATCAACTTAAGCAAGTTGAAGACAGTTGTCTTTATAGTTTAATCAAAACAATTAACATATAGTCTACAGCATAATACTTTCAATGAGGGCTTCTGACCACCTCCCCACCAGAGCATTTAACCCTTTATAGTTCAACATGAGTGTTCTAAAAACCCTTAAAATAATACTTACTTTTTTGTTGATATAATATGGGTCTAGGTCCTCCAGGGGTTCAGACACCATTTCTGGAGGAATATCACCATATATAAATGGCAGTGTTTTTCCTGCCTCTAAGTCACTACTTGGCTTTGGTTGATTTTCTTCATGACCACCATCATCTTTAGGTTCATCTTTGTGACAATGAGATGTTTCATCAGCAATACGTTTTTCAATAGCTGCAAGAGATTCTTTGGTGAAACGGAAGAAGCTGTCAGATCCTGGAGGTACCAGCATTGCCCGTGCCATCTTTTCATTCTGCAAATTTTATTCTGCAAATACTTTTAGGCTCTTGTACAAGAAGATCCTAGGAAGACATGAAAAAAAAACCACACAAAAACCCCAGAAAATATAGACCACCACCACCAAAACCTCCACATAGAAGTTTTAGGAATAGTCATCATCTGCCCCTTTCCTACTTATAAAGCACCGCAGCAAGAAGATACTTAACAGAAAATTAGCTACCAGTAACAAAAAAGAGATAGAAGTTATGGTATAAAGAAAAAAAATGGAGAGGGGGAAAAGAAAATAGATCAAATTTGCTTATATTTTGTCAACTAAGGTTAATACCTTAAAACAAGAAAAAGGAAAAACATTCTCTCTTTTCCTAGCCTAACATTAAGTTACCTTATTGTGAAAAAGCAAGAAATGTCTCAGCACAGCTAAGTACTGCAGTCAATGGTTACAGCTTCTAACACATGGATTTACACATTGTTGGCATAGTACCTTAAAAAAAACCTTCTCACTTATATTAGAAAATTAGAAAGAAAAAAACATTTCTAGTACTTTGATGGCAACATTATTCCATCTGGTGGCTTATACTATGCTTGCTAAACTAATGTTCATATTACACTCGTAGACTATCAGACTTTTATTACATAAAAACATTCTATATTTAAAGTAATATGCACAAGCAGAAAGCAACTGGGCTGAAGTTTTTTGAAGTCTTTCTCTTTTAGGATTTCTGATTTCCATCCCTGATTTTTAATTGTAAGTTCAATGGCACTATTTCCATAATTAAGGAAGTTATGATGGATGACGGGGTTTAGATTTATACAGCACGCTCAGCATATTCAAAGCTACGGTACCTTCTTAGAGGCCAAAGATATTTTCCAAATACTTAAAAATAATAAATTCATTAAATTACAACAAACCTTAATTGATCACTTCTTTCTAGGTTTACACTTTCTACAGTGAGAGTACAGTTAACACTCAGGGCGTGAGATCTTCAGAATAAACCAGTTTTATGTAGAGACAAAATGGAATCCAGGCCCGCTTGCTGACAGTCACTAAGAGTTGTAGCCTTTGTCAACACAACATTGGGATGAGTTGACTTTGGCTGGCTGCTGTCCCACTCCTGCTCCACAAGAAGAAGTAGGGTGGGAGAGAATGAAATGAAAAAGCCAAGGTATTGACATAAAGACAGGGACATAATTTAAAAATTGCTAACATGGCCAAAGCAGACTCACTTGTGGAAAAAAAATTTATTGCGAACTGAAACAGAATTGGCTGGTGAAAAACCAATACAAACCTTGAAAGAACTTTCCCTTTGCCTCTTTGTTCTAGGCTAAATTTCAATGCTTCACTCTTAACTCCTTTACCTCCTCCCTCCCCGTGTGACCCAGTGAAGATGGGGAACGAAGGCTGGGACCAGACCACTGCAGCTCCTCTTTGCTACTCCTTCCTCCTCATGTTTTTCCCTTGCTGCAGCATGTGTCCCTCATACAGGCTGTAGAGCTTCAGGATAAGATTGCTCCAATGTGGGCTCCACAAGTGTCATTCCCTCAAGGAATATCTACTTGCTCCAGTGCTGTGTCCAGCATAGGCTGCAGCACGGACATCTGCTCTGGCACTGTGCTTTATGGGCCAGTCCTGCAGGCTTCTGCTCCAGGACTGCTGCCCTCCTCCCATTCCTGCTCCCCTAACAGTGATATAAGGGCTGTTTCTAATGTTGTTTTCCTCTCGCTGACCCGTGTTGCTCTTTTGGATGCATTTTCCCGAAAGAACTTATAATAAAATTTGTCTTTATTGAATGATGCAAACAATAGTTAATATATCTGCAGCTAAAATGCAAGTAATCTATGCACACTCAGTTACTATCTAAAACGGTTAGGTGGTTGCACAAATTCTTTTAGAGTCTGAAGAGACAAGAGAGCAAGATCTACAGCCATTAGACCAACCTCTACCTTACAACCAAATAGAACAGGAGCTGTACACAGGTTGCCCTGTTACGTTGCCCTTTACAGGCTAAATATAATACAGATTTTTCAGCACATCTACACACCACTGACCACTCCACCATGCCGACAGATAAGTAGGGACACACATGGCAATCTAAGAAATACTTAGTAATTGAAACATAAAATCGCCTATCTTTAAAAACAATACAGAAATAGAAATGTCATGAAAAACAAACAAACAAACAAAAGATAGATACTCTCAAAGAACACAAATATATACCATAGCATTTGGCTAGTCTTTTTGAGGATGCTCTCATTGCTTGGATAAAGATTCTACAAAATTTTAAAAATAGTTTTCTAGCCAACTTTAGGGATGTAGACTTGGAAGGTGATGAATATGATGCCTGCAGAAACTACTTGCTATCAAACATGTATTTGAAAATGTCACTAACTGTTATGTCTGTCGATGCATTTGGGCTAAATTTACTCTTTAGAGGTCTATAAGGCATAAAACTGAAAGTTCATGACTGTTCAGTTTACGAAATACCACTATGGCCTTATGGCAGTTTTTCTGAGTTATTACAGATGTTATGAGAATGAAAACAAATCTTTCCGCTTGCATGTTCGTATTCCGCTGGTTTATTCGGCAAGGATTAAGTGGTACCCTTAGGGCTGAGATGAACTCCAGCATTTCCCTCTAGAGACACCACAGTCAATGACTGCAGCACATCTCTCGGTGTTAACACAAAACTGAGAAATCATATGACAAATCTCTTCTATGAATTATTTACCCCAACAGCCTAATCACAACCCACGCTTGGGAAAAATTCCACCTATTCAACACATCTTGAGTTACAGCTCAGTGACCACATTTTCTTGTCATGGCTTTTTTAAAGTACTAGAAATATATAAGTTTTGTAACATTGTGGAACAAACTGATGCCACTCATCATTACCTTATGGAAATCGGTGTACCCAAGAAAGAAGTGGAATGAAAAAATTAATGAAGCAGGATGGATTGGTTCAATTACTTAAATGCATCACTCTTCTGTAATTTCAATGGCTTGTGTATTGAGAATTAAGAGGTAGTAACAATCAAATCATAAAACAATAAAGAATGTGAATCTTGAAGAAACTGTTAGCCCTCCCCACCAAAAAAACCCCACAAAGGTCCTTCTGAAAGCCAAAAGAGGCCAAACATAAAAAAAAACCCCTTTGGCTGCTGATTGTCCTGGCCTTGGTCAGCAGCGGGCCCAGCCTGGAGCCGGCTGGCACTGGCTCTGCTGGACATGGGGAAACTTCCCGGAGCTTCTCGAAGAAGCCTCCCCCTCAGCCCCCCCGCTGCTACCAAAACCTGGCCACAGGAAAAACCAATACACTCACCTTGAAAAGGAAAATTACTCTAATATAAGGTCATTTTTAGGATCCGCAACCACATTGTCAAACTGATCTGCCTCTTTCCTTTATGTTGGAAAACACATTCAAAAAGTACAGATCCAGGGAGTTCAGTTCTCACAAACAAGCAATGTATCAAACAGACAATTTGGAATAGAGCCAACACAGCAAATACAAAACTCTATAAGTTTTTTAGTATTGGCAAGGCATTGAAGAACTGGAAAAACATTATTTACATTGACAGAAATGTGATATACACACACTTCTATTCTAGCAAGTATGACATTTCTGTCATTCACACAAGTACTATGACATTTTTCCAGACCACAGAAATATTACTAAAAATCTCCAGACTCTACTTCTAGTTAGGCCTGAGTAAGTCATATAGCCAACTCTGCATAATAATCCTAATTTAAAGATCCCTCAGTCTGTTAACTACTTTTACAACCTAAAGTTTAAAAACCCATAAAGTTTATATGAGATTTGCTCCTACATTGAGTCTGTTACTCACTTCAATAGTCCACCAGTGCTTCTTACTTTCATATATATATATATACTCTAAAAATTCTCCTTTAAAAATTTTCATCTGGAGATATGAGTTCAGTGAGTCTTTTCTGTGAGTTACATAAATGATACTTATTTTTACATTTTATGTTACTTTGTGGGACAGATTTGTTTTGGTACATCCTGGTGTTTGGTCTTGAAAGATTTCATTATCAAGGTAGTGGGTTCTTTCTTCCTTAGTTCTCCAGATTCCTTCTTCCATTTCCTGCTGTTATTTATGTGTCATTAAACAAATTTATAGCAAAATAAGACTTTATGTAGTTTCCACCACAAAGCACTGATAATGTGTGCTTGGTGACCTTTGCTACAAAAACTTTCTTTTATGACATGAAAGACGATGATATCAAGTGAATTACATTATGACATTCATCTGCCTAAGTTTGGATAGTTTTTCTGTATAAATTCATAGCAAAGACAACCATCAAAACTTTTAAATGCTACCTCTATCCGTGGATTGAAATGAGCATGCATCTCATGCCTGGTTTTGGTGCTTAAAGGATGAACACAAAAAAGAAGTATCTCCATGGATACCAAATAATAACATAATAGAGCTGCTTAGAGATGAAGCTATGGAAAATACTATCTACATATATTTTTAAATAATCATGGTATTTGCACAGCATTTAGTTTTCTTAAATTGATTAGTTGACAGAGAGCAGGAAGGAAGGGCAACCATCACAAAGGGTAAGTTTATTTTCTTCACACAGAGTGCTTATTAGTCAATAATTATATTAGTTACAAAACTGAATATACCACTTAAACTTAGTTTAGATATATGAACTCTGCAGGATGTAACTGCCCAATTCCCAAAATGATACTGCTGGGAAGAAGAAAAGAAATTGAGAATTTCTTTCATCACTTTATATCTAGGTGCTAGAATTTTCAAGTGAATCCATTGCTGATCCATTAAAACATATCCTCTCAAAGTTCATTTACTCTCCAGAGAGATTGCCTCAGCAGCAAATCAGAACTACTCCACAATTTCCTCAGACCTCAAAGTTCATATTACTGAATTATTAATACAGTAATAAATAAATTACATGCCCATAATATTACAAAGTATATAAGCATTGTGCATAGCAAAGAAACTGCACACACACACATACACGGGATTTTTCATTAGTTTGGCTCTTACATGTGTCATATGTCAAGCCACATACATCCCAATGCTCCAAGTAAATCACTCAAAGTTTGTACATGATACCACGTCAAAGTGATTTATTCCAAGTCATGCTGGCTATAAATTTGTCAAGCCAGTACAGCTCCCAAAAATGCTGTTAAACGCTTCCCTCCTGAACAACAAAAGTGAATTAGGAACTTAAACAGAATGAGCTCTTTAAGCTACCTCAAATCAAGGTTTAAAAAACAGAAGACTTTTTATATTAGGAAAGTCCTCTTTAATTATAACAACAACACCATCAGAGAGAAAAGCTAGCAAGATACAAATTGATAACATGCTTCAGAACACAAACCTGTTTTACTAGATTTGAAACAGTAAAAAATTACAATTTTGTACATCAACTCTGTTTTTTATCTATCAGAAAGTTGAAAACATTATTGTTTCCTATAGACCACAGCAGAAAAGAACATGACTACCTAAAATATAAAATATATTTTTCCATTGACTGAAAACTGCTAAAATTCTGAAGCAATCTTTTATGTTTATTTGTTGTTATGGATAACATTGCTATGACCTAATAAATTTGATGGATTTTTTGTTGGTTGTTTCTAATAACTATTTTAAAAATTAGTGACTTCATTGTACTTTAATTTTCTATGTAGTAACTCAGGCCTTCTGTAAAAGGGTCAATGAGTATAACTGAACATATACATCATTTGGCAGATTTTAGAAAGCCAATGTGCCTCATTAGTGTTTTGTCATGAGCTTTTCAACCTGGAAACACCATTTGTGTCAGGTTTCTCCCTCAAATGCTGAAAAAGAATAAGATTTTTTTTTAATTTTTTTTGCAAATAACAGAATACAGGAAAGAAGAAGGAAGGGGGGAAGAGGGGGGAAAGCAACTCTCCCACTCAAGTAAATACAGAGAACATGAAAACTGGCTGCAAAATGTTAAAGACGTAAAGCAAGAAGTACAGCCAGACCTCTTTCAGTTCCTCATTCTGGCCAGACAGGCTCCCTGTATCTCGTTTAATGGCCTCATTACTGTAATCTGAGTCTACTTTCTGTGCCGGTCTAATTTCCTAGAGAGGCTCAGCTGCAGTTCTGCAAATGGATACAGGCTGGGGTGGAGCAGTAAAACCTGGCTCAGTTTATAGCAATGTGGAGGCAAAATTCCCAAATCCATTCTATGTCTCTGCAACCACACTGGAAGTGTAAAACTCCATCAGCAATGCATCAATGCATCAAAAATGCATCAGAGATGTATGGCAGGAAGTTCTTAAAAAGGTTCACCTGTCAGGTTCACAAAGGATTTAGCACCTCCAGTATATTATTGAATTTTTTTATGTATGAGAAAAACCTGTTTATTAAGGACATCCATTAAAAAGCCACAGAAGCAGAACAAGCCTGTGACACTGAGAGTTCAATACCAACTACTCCTTTCAGCTCAACAGCCTAAAACACAATGCTGTGTTGATTCAGGAGACTTTGAGGCTG
Source organism: Serilophus lunatus (assembly GCA_013399895.1). Lineage (NCBI taxonomy): Eukaryota > Metazoa > Chordata > Aves > Passeriformes > Eurylaimidae > Serilophus > Serilophus lunatus. The sequence goes on from VXBA01003295.1 coordinate 163,207, forward strand.
TCAGCCTCATTGGCAAAGTCCACTACCTGCTTCCCAATGAACAGGAAAGCATGATCAGGAAAGACAAAATACACTAGAATACTTGACCCCATGATGGGAAATCACAGGAGATAAAGACTAAAGCAGACATATAAGAGAAACTTAATTCTTGTGAAGAAGCATTGATAACCTACTTCCATCTAAAAGTTCTGTCCACAGGAAAGACACATTCTGGAGAGACACTAATACCACTGCTTATACTGCATCAAATCACAGAATTGGTCAGGTTGGAAGTGACCACAATGGGTCATGTGGTCCAGCCTCCTTGCTCAACCACAGTAATCCTACAGCAATTCACACAAGAAAGCTTTACTTTCTAAATAATTGAATCCGAACTAAAAAAAACCCAAACCAACCAACCAAACAAAAAACCCAAACTAACTCCCCCCCAAACTAACAAATGCAGTTTTAAATGTAATTTTTTAATAAACCAGCAGCAAAAAATACCACCATACTTTTAAGAGGAGTTCCATGACCAGTTCACCACAGAAGAGTGCCCTAGAACAGCTGTTTCCCCCATGTAAACAGTAAGATCAGGGGAGATGGACAAATCTTTATCAAAGTTGCTGGTTTTCCCAAAGTCCCAACTGGAAGTAACAGCAGTAACAGAGTTATGGGAAGAGAATAGTGACTGCCACAAAAACCTGCAGAATACCTTGACAACATGGGGTCTTTGAAAGGACATGAATGACTGCAAAGTTCCCTAATTTACCAATCTCAGTTACCCTTTTTCTTCCTCCTAGCCTACTGAAGTAGTATGAAGTCTGTCTATATAAACTGCATCCCTAAATAAACACACAAGTACATGTATTTATAAAATAAGGGGGGAAAAATGTTATTAAGCTTGTAAAGCAGTTCATCTGAAAACTGCCATATAGTCACAATAATGAACAGATACAGAAGTGCTTGCTAATCTCTTAATAAAAAAAATCTTGGCATGACCACAGTTAAAGTATTTCAATTCATGTTTAAGCCTTGACACAACCTAAGCCTTAAAGCTTCTGGAATTCTGTTAACATTTGAAAAGAACATTAGGTGACATTTAGTTACAGATGATCTATTTAGTTAATTCCAAGACAAAAAAGCTGCAGCGTGCCCTCAGTTATAATTTAGTAATTAATCAATGACATAATTTTTGAAACAGAAAATAAAAGCACTTCCACAGCTGAACAAGAAAGTAGATGTTGACAGATGTAGAGGGACAGGAACTGATGTATAAGAAGCAAGAATATGCAACAGACCAAGCCTGGAAATGATCTACAAAAAATATAGTAAATATCAGGGAATTCATCCTGTCATCTGCATATTCTGCTCTGACCAATTTAATTTGCACAGCACATTAACACTAAAGAGTCACATTTGTGTACATTTCTGTGAGGTTACAATAAGCACCAGTTTTAATAGATATGAACACTAACATAAAATTGTGCCTTCTCTTTGACACTGTTGCTATGGAGTGTCCACAGGAATGCCCACCAAGCAAAGCTGGCAGGAGGTTATAGACAAATCAAAATGTGTTGGAGATTCAAAGAAACTCCTTAGCTGAAGTAGAAAATATATACAGAAAATACATACATGTTAGCTAAACAGTAATGTAGGTACGTGCAGACTACAAACACACACTTAACAAACACAGCAGTGGACATAACAGACTCAGGGGAAGCCTTGATTATGCCAAGTTTATCACAAAAAAATCCCAAAAAAGATTCTCCCATTTTTATCAGAATTTTTAGGCCAAATGTTAACCAAACAGTGGCTGAATTAAAGCAATAATGAGCATTTCCTCTGGTCTTCCTACACTTTCTAACAATCAGAGCTACTGAATTGCTTTCTATCACAAGTGAAAGACAAAGGGAAAAGAGATTGTGAAAGAAACTTGGAAAACAAGTTATTTGTATTTGAAGTGTTAGATAGTGTCATTGTAAAATTAGGATGATAACCACGCATCTCTTTCACGAGCAAGTAAGTCCTACATCTGCTGCACCTGGTCAGCTCAGTTTTGTTCAAGGACATAATTAATTTTAAAAGAAAAATTTTCCATACAAGCAGCAAGTCTTTCCTGTAAATAATGTTAATTCTCTTAGTCTTTATCAGTCATTTTCAGACATTCATGTATTTGCAAGGCAGAACAAAGGAACTTCAAGGCAAATTTGGCAGTAGTTATCTCTGAAGATGAAATCCAAAAGTCTTTCTATTTTCTGAAGTATTTGTCCCCTCTCATTCCTTTTTCTTCTTGGCTTTATATGGTAAGACAGGTCTGCATTCAAATTTATCTGACATTACATCTAGTTGGCAAGAATACAACAGGAACTTTTCTCATACAAACCCCTCTCCAGTGAAGACTCTAAAGGACTGCTGGGATCACACCTGATGTTTTCATTTCCTCTTATTTACTTGCTTTTGAAAATTACTCCTGTTCTAGACTGTGTAAACAAAAAATATGGACAAGAAAAATTAACTGGATTAGATTAAGCTATTCTAAAACAAGAGCCCAAAGTAATCACTACTCTTGCACCTGTAGAAGAAATTACGAATCAATAAACAGATATGACAGTATCCTCTAAGAGAAAACAAAATCTGCTGAATAATAGAAAGGTAAATCTGAGATAGTAATTTACTTTCATAATTACTTTTTTCCCAATGAAGATGTTTTGTCCTCTGAATTTAAATTTAGTTTCAAAATCAAGGCTGCACTGACTGATACTGTCAGCTGACATATGAGTAAGAGGGAGCAGTAAAACACTATTATATAAAATTGTGCAACCTGATGTAGTGAAAGATGACCCTTCCTGTCTCGAATGACAGGCCTGCCTCTGACTCCAAAACAGAGAGGTAAATCCCTTTTGATCGTTACAGGCCCTACCTCATACACAGAGTGCAACTTTTATTACTACTGCAAGATCAGCACAGGAACCATCCAGAGATTGCCCTGACAGTTATCAATGTTTATTTATCATCAAATCTTCAGCCATTAGGAATATTTCCAGAAATGACAATTGAAAATTATTTACTTTGCACAACAAAGCACCAGATGAGTATAGGCAACCTACAGGCAGATATTTGAATATACACCTACAGCAAAGTAACTAAAAGTAGTCATAAGTGTACAGGGGACAGACAACAAAAAAATTCTCCCACTCTCTCCACTCCTTCCCCCCTAAAAATTAAAACCAACCAAAGCCAACTCTAATCTTGTTCCTTACTGTAGACATACAACTTCTGGTAATGCATGTGCAATAGTAAATAGAATATAGTTCCCTAGAAAGAAGGGAGTCTTTGCTTGGAAGTGCTATCTTGCTGCAGAAAGCAGCCATTAATTATACTGCAGTTGTGCAATATGGAACAGAATTGCAAGGTATTCACAGAAAACAGCCATTAAAAAAGCAGTATAAAGTGCAGCAGTTGGTTTAAAAAAGGTAATTTTTTTCTTTAACATAATACATCGCCATTTTCTCTTTCAGACAAGAAGAAAGCAGCTGTTTCAGACCAGACCACCAGAGCCACTGTACTTCATCAGCACTGTGGAATGACATTCAGCTTCAAAACCTTCCGTGTTCCTTCCTCCCCAGTCATACAGTAGGAATAAATAATTCAATCAAGTATTCATCAGGAGAGGGGAATAGCCTATTAGTCTGTGCCTGCATTCCTTCCCCCTCACTTCCTTGCATCTTAGATCTCTAGCAGTGTACATCTTTCTTTTTAGATTAGCCAAGACAGCTCTGAGCTTAAGATAAAAAGAAATCTCTGAGTATCTTCAAGTTCACATATAACTTTCTAAAATTAAAAGCGAATACATCTCCATTATAAACATAATGTTACAGTTTTTGTAATGGACTGTTTCACATTTCAAATGAAACTGGACAAACGGTATTAAAACAGTATCACTTTTAGAAAAACAGTTACCAGAGGCTTCTTCAATTAAAAACCCATCTCCACCTAAAAGATACCTGTGAACACACACTGCCATGATGTAAAAACCATGGAAAAGGCAGTGGATTTTTTGGCTACTTGATCTGCTGGTCAACACATTAACATCTCTTTAATTACTTACAAAGTACTAAGCTGCTGTTGTTTGACACATTTATCCAAAGATGAGAGGAATTTTGTCCTCAATGTGACTGACCAGAGGCAGATTCTAAACATAAAATATAAAGAACATCCTTATTTATAGTTTCCATTTGAGCCAGACCAGAATCCTCATAAACAACAAATACAAATGGAGCAGCAACTAGTGTCCTTGCCAGACACTCTTGTCCCATCTTGACGTCAACTTCTTAATAAAGTAAAAGCTTGGGAAAAAAATCAGCACTGCTCTCAAACATACAATACACTTGTGTCTGGCCCTAGAAATGATGACGTTTGCTTAAAAGAATGGGAGTTGCTGTAGAGAGGCTTATAAATCCTTGATGTTGTTTGCCTTCTACTTCATCTGGCTTTATAATTCACTTACCACATTTTCAACCACCTCCCTAAAAACCAGTCACATTTCTAAGAACTAGAAATTTATTCATTTACTTTTTTTCTTACAGTGAAAGCTAGTGGTATGAGGCTGTAAAAATATCCCAAACAAACTCACAAAAAAAACCCCAACAACCCACATACCAAATAATCACACCCCCAAAACACAAATCCTAAAACACATTTTACAATATAAGAACTTGAAATTCATTTCTGGAATAGAGTGACTTTGGTTCCAGTGCAGATCACCCTACATATATCTATGCACCTCAGCAAAAGTATGAGACAATTGTTCAGCATATTAATGCAGTATTATTTAATTTTAAAGTAACTCCTCTGATTTGTCATCTTAAGAGCTGTCAAATAATTTTTTTTAGATAACAGAAACACTGTCACCCTGTGCATGTCTTTAATTGAAACTTGGGGACAACATTCGGCCCTGTGTAAAACAAAAAATTCCCCAACAGTAAGTTAAGCATTTTGCAGCATAATTTGCAAGAATCCAGAAAAGCAGTATTTCTGGAAGGCTCTGGAAAATTCTGGGAATTAACAAAGCAAAAAGTTGGAAAAGTACAAGGCTACAATAATATCTGTACTCTCTTTTCACAATAGATCTTCTCAGAAAGCAAGTGTCTGAAGACTTTGTCAAGAATTGAATCACCTTCGTATGGCAGAAGAGACACTCTTAGTTTCATAGTGCCACACAAAAGTCCACTTCGAGCTTCTGGACTTTCTAAATTTCTTGTGAAACCTGTGCAGCAATGTGTCTGAGATGGTAAAGTATGTGCTTCAACCCTAAATAGAAAACTACTGTGATTATTTAGAAATACTTTTTGCTCTTAAGTCTAGATCATTTTAAGTCCAATCTTCGTTTACTTTGTGCAACAGACTCTAAGAGTTGTGATTTTATTAATTTTCATCATTGATGAAGTAGTACATCACCAAGAGAAGGAGAGAACTCTGCTTGAGTTCAGTGAAAAGACAAAGATGCAGCAAGATGAAAAAATAAAATGTCTCTGGTGGCCAGGAGATAGGAGAGTGAAAGAAACAAAGTGAAAATAAGTGATCATAGCTATTTGGTGCTCCAGACAAAAGGACTCTTCTTTCATTTAATTTATTTAATCTAATTAAAAAATAACCTTTTTTAAGCCATAGAAACTGCTACAGAATATCATTAAATATAATCTCTAAAACATCTTAAATCTCTTCTTATCTGTGACAGTCTGTGTCTAACACAACAGAACTGAAAATTGATGTATCACTTGAGGAAATGTAAGTAGTTAAGATTATAAAGAAAAGTTATAACAATTCACATAGGTTTTACTTACTTACGAATTCTTCAAAAGTCCCACAAGGGATCACTCAAATTCTGAAGTATTTTTCTCCACTTAAAACTGAGGGTCATATTATTAATTAAGTGAATAACTTGAGAGTAAGTAGAGAGGTCTGTTTGTAGAAAGTACTGTATAATTACTTTAACAGGGAGAAACACAGAAAGTCCTTCTTAAAAATATATCAGTCAGTGTTTAAACAAAAAAATAAGCTTCCGAGAAACCGGATCTATTACTGAATCCAAGTGTAAGTTAATCAACATTCTTAGTTAAAAGTGGTGTGCAAAACGGAACTCAAAACTATGTAACAGTGATCCACTATGTCATGTATTCGCATTCATGGTTATCTTCTGTGAGGGCTGCAGAAGAAATACAGGCTGTGTCAATCAAGAAGGTTGTATCTAACAGGACCCCTGCAAGCAGAGGTCAAGCAAGATACTGTCTTGATTCCTCTAAAACACATCATGAGAGCAACAGAAGTTCAACAATATCCAGCACCACCCCTGTTCTACAGAAAAGCTGGAGTCAAGTCCCAAGGCAGAAATACTGTAACAGAAAAGCAATTATATTTTATTGGGATAGAAGAAAAAATAGACTTACACCATGAAAATAAGTGTCTTCTACCCAGTAAGTGGCTCTACTCCTGGATAAGATCCCTTTGACTGTGCTGAACCTGGAGTCTCTATTTTAATAAAGATCTTTCAGATTTTGACGGATCGACATGGAAGGCAGTCAGCTTCATAGTACACTTAACATGAGATGACTCCAAATATGAAGTTCCTTTATCCCCACTGCTTTTTCTATAGAAAGATTTACCTAAGTAGTACCTTCACATATTATTTTCCTCAGTAAGTACCACCTCACTGATCCTGTTTTTATACCCTCCTTTCTCCTTCCTCCTCCTCCTAAGCAAGCACAAAAAACGACACCACTCGCTGGCCAACCACAATCTCAGCACTGAGGGAATGTGCAGCTCCCAGGCTGCAAGTACCAGAGAAGCCATTGATGTACTTAGGGCAAAGAAGCACAAGTCCCTACTAGGTGGCAGACCTCCAAAATAAACATTTCCTCACTGGCTGGCCAGCCGCTCAGAAGACATATTCCTCATTATTATAAAGTATTTGCATGCTAGCTGATCAAGCCAGATTGTGAAGAAGTATATTCACATTAATTATTTGGGTACTAGAAACAAAAAGCTCTTTCCTGACTGCTGTTCAATCAAATGTCAAACACTTCCTCTACATATGCAGTTAATCTGTGCATGAGAGCTGAACAACCTGAAAAACCCTCCCTCACCTGGGAGGGAAATCACTGCAGTGGGTGGAGGCAGCAGTGTGGGGGTAAATCAGAAGGAAAGGGTGGCTGTGGTAAGAGAGGTGAGGTGTGAAATGGTCAAGAATTACTAAAGAAATTGTGTAAAGAAAAGAAATGCAGCAAATGTATTAGGAAGGGGAAGAGGCAGTCTTTGTATAGTCTGTAATAGTCTATACGCTGGTATATAAGTTTTATACACAGGAAAAATAGTTGAACGGAACACTTCCTAGAGATGTTGTAAATGTTCCAAGATATGCATTATAAATTCAGAAAACCTGAAGATAGAATAATGAACACAGAAGGATTTCAAATTGCACAGTTAAGGCACGAAAAAACCCTGGTCAGTGATGCTGTAGCAAGGTAAGTAAAGTAAAGTTATATGCACTTCAAAATTAGACCAAAGTGAGTTTCGAGATTGTGTTTGCCGTTTGCCTCCACAATATCTCCTCACTGATTATCTACTCATTTTCATGCCGAGATAATCTGTACAGTAAATCATAGCTGACCAGACACAAAAGCCAAACAGTGAGTCAGATGCAAAGGGTTTGCCTATTTTGTCCTAGAAATTGGTGGTGGTCTCGGGAGCACACAGAGGACAGAAAAAATTAGGAGACAACCTGACAGCTCATGCTGTGAGTGCACCATAAATGGCATTCTATCTCTCTACCCTGGCAAGTACACTGGGCATAGTACCAGTCCCTGTGGGACCCCAGCACTGCCCATCCCCACGTGAAAGGAACAGCTGCTAGAGAGTATGTTCTCCAGCCTGTCTGGAGAAGCAGGAAACACTGCAAGAGCACAGGGGGACACTTTATGTCTCTTGCTACTCAGGCAACTCTAAGATATGGCAACTGAAAACATGAATTTTAAGACCGAAAGGTCAGGATAAAATTGGATAATGATTCTGCCATTAAATCATCTGAGAAAGATATGGCTTCAGGCTAAAAAACCCCACCAGCCTAGATCTGTACAATAATTTCAGCAGCAGTGTAATAACTCAATGGGACCAACTAAACTTGAAGATACAGCAGGGAACTCCCATCTAATATATTTCAGAAATATGTCACACAAGTCTATTCACAAAGAGGCTTGCTGGAGCACTGCTGTTGTTTTCCCTCAATTAACTTGTTGAATGGCAGGCAAAAAAATTTCATGGTGAGACTTTCAAAGAAAAGAGACCAATCTTGACCAAAAACATGGCAGAACAATGGAAATAACTGTATTAAACTTACCCATATGAAAATTTAGTCAAATTTCTGTTGCAGTAGAAGTTTGTCCAGTACACAATGACTATATGCAAGATAATTTTTCTTTTAAAATTCTGCGTTGATACTGAATTTCTGCAGTGGTTCTTCCAAGACTTTAAGAAAATAATTTATGCTGAACTTACTACATCACATGCAAAAATGCAACCTGTACTTAGAAATGTGAGAAAGGGTTAGTCTCCTCTCTAGGAAACAGCTAGTTATCAGTGACAAAAAAGTTAATAAGAGGAACAAGACAATTAATGGGAAATCTTCCCTACTAACAGATCAATGTGCTTTGGACACAAATGCTTCCACCCACACAACTACTCGACATTGAGAATGACTCAACCCTCTCTAAGGAGCATGACATCTGTGATTATTATTGATAAATATATCCTTGTCCTTAGCTAAGTTTACGATTTATTTCAACAGGAAAGGAAAACATTTTTGAAGATTAAATTATACCAGTTCTTTCTCCATGTGTTCTGGATTACATGCGCTTATGCAGTCCCAAAGGACATGCTGCAGAAAGTATCCAACTCAATGTCCCTATAAAAAAATGAAATAAGAACACACGTGCTTGAAGGATTCAATCCAGGTATAGTATGTTCCCTCAGACTGGAATAAGATGGAATGTCTTCTACATGCTATCACAGTTATTAGGAGTACAAATGTATTAACAATAATTTACATTTGCTTATATGAAGAAAAAAGTATTTATCTTTTCAACATTATCTCAAAGATTCATCTTTGCCTCAGAAAGAGAAGCAAAATTTGCAATAAAATATTGAAGGCAAAAACCATCCATATCAACCTTAACCCTCACCCATCCATATCAATATTGTACTGCTGGCAATAAAGTCTTAGATCAACACAATCTGTGTGAAAGCCCAGACAGTGGTTCATGTTTTATACTATTTATCTGCACTTTATCTTTCTTTTAATGTAAGTAATTTTAAAACCAACAACCCATGTCACCCATTTACTTTTCTCTCTGTTGAACTTCATCTGCAAATACTGAATAATGTTTTAAATACAGAAGAGGCAATGTTTGCTTTTGTGTCTCTTAGGAATACTATAACATTATCTATCAAAGCCTAAGATTTACACAAAACTTCTAATTTCATTAAATCTGTGTTGGTATAAACTTCAGCTAAATACACCTTTGGATGACCTGTTAAAAAACACAATCCTTTTAAACTTACATAAGAAACAAGAGAAAAAAAAGAGCCTATATGAAATTATCCTCTTGAATCCCTAACACAGAGAAGTGACAGGGATGGAGTGTGGGTGAAGATGACATCAACTCCTGTGGGCTGGCTAATGGCCAACCTGGCCCTTGGCAAATCTTGCACCACCTTGTACACACCTCTGACCATCCCAAATGTCGGTGTGTGACGCACACAACAGACCTCTGCCTTTCCAGCCTGACACACCCTTTGCCATCTAGGACCAGCCAAGGAGCCACTATTTCCCACATTGAGATCAGAGCCAACACAGAAGACGGATTCTTCCTGTTTTCTTGCAACAGCTGTGCTTGGCAAACAACAACAATGCAGCAACACATCAGATTTTAATAAAAGTAGATTTTCAATACACTTAGAAGCTGTTAAGATGTTTACACACACAAAACTGACATGAAAATGGCAGAGTCAGAACTGCTTTTCATTCCATATGAAAATTTTCAACTTAATAGTGCTGTGGTGCTGTGCATCAAATGGTAAACATGTCATTACAGTAATGTTAAGGGTTTTTTGGGGTTTTTGTTGCTAATTAGCATGCACATATTTGCTCAACAACAAGTTCAGCTGGGAAAAAAAAAGTATCAAATTTACTTTTCCACAATTTAATCTTGCTTTTTTGCATCCCATTCAAATTAGAAGTCTTTTTTATATAGTCCTGAAACAAAGAGATATTTTGGTAGACAGATTAGAGCCTCAAGTTAAATGGCAAAATCTGATTTTAAAGAAGGGAGGGGGAAAGTGTACCGAATGTATTTTTTGTGACAAAAAACTCCCCAATGAGTGACTTTTCGTAAATCAACCACGTATTTTTGCGTAGGGGTTGTTCCCATCATTTGTGAGTTTTTTTGGTTTTGTTTTTTCTGGGTTTTTGTTTGTTTGTTTGTTTTTCTTTTGAGGTTGAAACAGTGCCACTCATGGGAAGCACAAAGTGCACATTTATAAATTACTATTCTTTGCATAAACGTCATGACAAACCAATTTGGTTGAGCAAAATAACTTTGCTGTACTCAAACCACAGGATGAAATGCCAGAAGTTTAGACTTATGGTAACAGGTGCTAAGACCAACTAACGCATCAGGTGTTTATTTTCTACACAAACACCCAGGGGATAAGGCTGCTCAGGAGGAGAATCTGCTGTTCTTCCTGGCTTTTCCTGTTGCTCTCTCCTCTGTGTGCTTCTTCCATCTTTCCACAGATGTGGTCATCACTGCTTAGCAACCAGGGGGACATGATGACACAGATGAAAATATTCTGTTCGGATCTCTCCCTGCTCCAACTTCACGGCACCAAATTACCTTTCACAGCAAATCAGAATCTATTTTCTTTGTTACCTCAGAAGTACCAAGTGGGACCTCAGACGTAGCATGATGCAAGACAAATTTTCTCTCCACGGAGGGTGTATAAAGGGGAACTTAACAATCTGGAGGAGAACCTGAGACTTGTCCGTAAAATAGCTCCCCAAATGTAATGGCAGGTTAAAAAACAAACACTCCAGACAAACAAAAAGCAAACACAAAACCCCTCAAAAAACCAAACAAGCAAACGAACAAAACCACAAAAAAAACCCAAAACAAAAAACCACCAAACAGAAAAAGGTCCCATACCCGGGGGACGGGGAAGAGAAAAGCAAACACGAGAGACTCCACCGAATTCCCTACCTACTTTTCCTGGGTGGTCCAGCCGCGCTCCAGGGAGAGGCCGGGCACTTTAGACCGCAGCCCGGGCGAGAGCCCGCAGAGCGCCGGGCGGACAGAGCCCGCCCGCCCGTGCCGTGCCGCAGGTCGGGGCCGTGCCGCAGGTCGGGGCCGTGCCGCAGGTCGGGGCCGNGGCCCCGGCCGCGCCCGCCGCCGCCGCTGCGCCCCCTGCCCGAGCGTCCGGGAGAGCAGGGACGGACCCCCGCTTCCCTCCGGCCCTCCCGGCGCCGCTCACCGCCGGGGGCTCCTGCGAGTCCCGTGGGTACGGCCGGGACGATGGAGAGCGAGGGGCTGCCCCCGGCTCGGCCCGCAGCGCCTCCCGCCCGCTCGCCCTCCCCGGGCGTCTCTTGCCGCGAGTCGTTTCCAGTAAGCGCAAAACCGCGGCCGTTCTCTCCGGCTCTTCATTCACGTTCAATGCTAAATGAGTTTCCGAGAGGAAATCGTGGTGTCCTTGGCTGTAATCCAAGGTAGTGACATTCGCCTTACGAGCTTTTCAAAGCATTTATGTGTGTTTTTCTCTGCTGATGACTTAAGTGTAATACCTTCTGGATACCTCTTGGAAAGCCGGCAGTGAAAATAAGCTAGTCTGCAGCTCAGTGCAAGGTGCTTTATGTGATACATTACTCAAGGAAGTGCCTCAGAGGAGCTGGTGTTCTTTCTTGGGTAATAAATATGTTCCCCATTCTTTTGGGTATAGACGACAGACAATAATTCTGTGCAGATTTTAAGGGAAAATTGTCACTTGAACAGCACTAAGCATTAGAAGTTGTAGAGCATCATTCTTACAATGTATATCTAAAATCATTACAGATCACCAGCTGCAACCAAAGCCCCAGATAAACCTAAGTTAAAATGCTTAGCCCCCAGGTTAAAATGCCAGCCAGCCACCGCTTCCCAGTGCTTTCACCATCAGTGCTTCCTACTCCTGAAGGCCTCCTGCTGCGGGCTGGGCACGTTGTCTGCACCAATTCCCCCACTCCAACTTTCATAGAAACTTGGTGCATCTCAAAGGCTGCATAAATAGGTCACATCTGTAGTCATAGCATAAGACCATAAAAAAATCATTGGAAATACTTTGAATTCCCTTATGCTTCAGGGCAGGGAAGGACGACAGGATAGTTTTGATGTTAGGGTATGAAAATTTAGTCAAATACACCTGTCAAGAATAATTCACTAATAGCAATTGTTTTGTCAATGTTTAGAAATAAGTCTTCATCTTCTCTAGAACTATGAAAAATACCTTAACAAAATTCACAAGCATATTTGCAAATGTTCTTATGTGATCTGGCTTCTGTACTCATATTTGCTTGCTCAAAATCTCACTTTTCTTGACACACCACTACCATATGTGACAGTGAGGAAGAGGTGCAAGGAAGGCATTTTCCTCTTTGCTTCTATTTTTTTTTAGCATAGGCAGCAGGTCACATGTTTTTATAGCCCACTTAAGCCATTTCCCCAAATTGTGTCAGATTTGGTAGCAGCCCCATGGAACCTGCTGGAAACATATTGTCCTGATTGGCTCCCAGAAACCAGCTTCTTGACTATGCCCAGTTACCTTAAAACAAGACAAAACAAAGCAAAAAATGCAAACAAACAACAAACAAACAACACAAAATCCCACCAAAACCAACCAAACAAACCAAAACCAAAACCAACAACCCCACAAAATAACCACCTTAGCGTAGGAGACAGGGTTGGCCGACTTTGGTGACTACAAATGAAACTTTTTAGATTTCTCTATGCACTTAAAGGTCAACTTTAAACTGGAAGAGATCACATGCAGAGGGAAAATAGTATTTTTATTTTTTCCTCCCTCTCTCAAAACTCAACCTAAATGGAGGGCAGGAGTTTTGCCCCTTTTTCTTTTGTTTCTGATTTTTTTTAGTTTTCCTTACTGTTTCAACATTTTAGTGTTGATTTATAATTGCTCTCTAAATGCATTGTCTATGTTGAAATCTGTAATATTTCAGAATCTAATGTTACTGCAATAGTCATATTTGTCTTCGGGACCAAGCATAGGGATCCTGAGATATTCCAGAGGATGATGATTACGTAGCTAGAAAATAATGACAGTGTTCTTAAAATTCGTGTGCATTATAGAACCAAGCCTTAGTGATGCCTGGTAATAATAAAAGTGATAACAATAAAGAAAGTCATTATTACTATTTAATACAAGTAATAGTCTCATAACTGCAATTGCTTATACATAAGTGAAAAGTGATGGCATTTGCCAGACGGTACAACCTGTTTCAAAGGGAGAAGAATGAATTGCAATATTTAATATCATAGCACCACTCAGTGTTCAAAGGGGATAGGGCTTCATAGTCAGTACGTTTCTCAACAGCTCCTTTGCAACTGGAAAAAACAAAAGTGATGATACTATTTATAATCTCATCACTCTTACATATATGGAAATGTGCAGTTTACTTTAGGTATACCGTGAGAGAAGTAAAGCATGGATACAAATGTGTGTTGAAGATAAACATATTGGAGAAAATCATCTAGTATCTATCTTGACAAAAATAGCCCAAAAAGAAGTATTAGAAATCACTACAGGTTGTAACCAGCATCTTTTTTCCAAAAGTTAAGAAATAATTTTTGACCTCTTTAATCCTTTAGTTTCTTATCTACTTTGCTATTTTTAGTAGATCATCCTCAATATCAGAACAGACTTCTCTCTGAAGAACATTATGCCACATAATGTGCTAACTTTTTATTCATGAACTTGATTAGCAAGGAGACAGTCAATAATTGGCTTCAGAAAGTGTAGATCTTGCATCATAATTCTAGCTTGGCATTCATCCATGTGTAAAATCACAATGCTTGTGTTATGCCATGGTTTCCTCACAAGGATCACATATATGGGAAATTAAAATGATCCTATATTCTTCTCCAGCAACCCTTTTTTCTGTCAGCCATGAAATACTGCTGTCTCAGGAGCTGCTTCACTGATGTCTTTGCAGAACGCCAAGATCAGCGACTTTCTTAACAGACAGTAACAACTAATTTCAGACTTCGTTACTTCCACTGTCCAGTTTGGTGTTTCTTTCTGGCGTTATATTGTCTACCCTCTCCTGGATTTCCTTTACCATAGCTCCTGTATTTTAAGATAAACCATTCAGAAGGCACCCTATGGGAGACTGTTACGAGTGAGAACTTAATCTGCCATGATAGTGGTCTAAGAATTCAACATGAAATTCAATGCAAGATGGTTTTTGATGGTATGAGTCAATATTATCATAGACAAAATACATGCCAAAATACATAATAGGCTAATAAACAGTAGTAAAGCCAAAATTACTGTGTCATGAGAAATTGCTGCACGTTTCTTTGCCACTTTATTACAAAAACAAGAACAGGCAAAGTGGATGAAAAAATGTATTTTGCAAAAGTGTCATAAATTGGACTTAGATATTTTAATACTGCATCCTATTTTGTCTGTTCAAAGTAGACACATTATGATCATTAATGTTAATACCTGTAGACCAGCCAATTAGTCAGACAAGCTGAGTATACAGTTCTTTAGCCACTTAGCATTACACACACTTTCCAGATTTTAATTTTTTTGTTCTGTTTCTTACCCCCTTCCAGTTTGTCAATTCTTTAAGCAGTTGAGGCAGTAGAACAGTTTTCCACAAATAGACTCAGTAAAACTGCATTTGTGTGTCAGAGTTAAGTCCAACTGCAGCTTTCTATTTAACTTCTTATAAAACAAAAAGTACAATATGTTACACAGTAAAAAGCAACACAAAATTACATTAGTGATTCATAGAGCTCCTCAGGCAATTCCTTTTACTCTTGAACAGAAGCTACTTAGATCTTTAGATATTAAGCAGATATAAGCTTAACTTCAGTGTTCAACACTTCCAATGTTACCAGTGAAGAAAAGATGTTTAAAGACATCTCTTGGTTAAGGAATTCATTAGCACACTAACATCTAAACCATTCTGCTTAATTTTGAAAATTAATACAAATACTAATACAGTATTTCGGTATCATAACTGTTTTTTTTGCCTGCATTTTAGCATCAGATCTCACTTGCGTATGACTTGGATTTTGCATGTATCTTTCCAGTCACATTATATTGACTCATACAGATGAAAAAACTTCTGCATAACTGAATGTCATTATATCTGTGAGGATAGAAGAATATAACTACTGGAAAATTGTGGCTAGATGAAAAAAATTAATAGCATTTTGCCAGTTTAAAGGGACTTCTAGAGTAGAAAGAAAAGAAAACGTGTTTTTAACAATAAATAAGTTTTTAGTAGGAAATCAAGAAAATACTTCTAAAATGGATTTGTTGAAATCTATTTCATAACCACATCAAAGTAAACATTTATCTCCGTTTCCAACATGAAAACACACAGAGTAATACGGATGACGTTGGATCTACTTTACATATATGAAATATATGCCCTTATTCTGACTTAAACCCTAAATAAGTGTTAAAAAATTAACATTGGAAATTAATCTGGGCAGAGATTAGGTGCTTTTAAAAATATATTAATTTAAATCAAGCCTTACCCCAGCTAGTCACATTCATTAAGTCTTTTTTCCCTCATATGTTGAACAGTTTTTCTCTCCATCAGTTTTAATTGTACTTGCACAATTTTTACCTGTAATTGAAGAGAAATTCAATTGTTGTTGGGAGCTAAAGGCAAAACTGCCCTAAAGGAGAAGATTTTCATAGGGGGATATGATCAAGAAAGAAAATGTTTATTTTAAAGGGTTCTCTACTTTCCAAATTACATGTTTTTTCACTTGTCTGCCTGCTGAGTTGTTGACTACCCAATGTGTCGATTTGTAAAGTAAACGATATTGTACTAATCCTATGACAAAATATTGAAAACGTCAACAAGATTTTGTGCCCACAGTGTCCATAAGAGGGCATCCTTATCTAACAGCAGAATTTTATTTAAGAAAAGGCCTCTAAAAGCTTCAGGAGGGGAGAAAAAACCCTCTGGAGAGTATACTGAGTTCGTTGCAGTTTTCTCCTACACTAAAAGTTCAAAAAGGTCATCAGAATCAGAAAGTTCTTTTAGCATTGTCTAGTAAAATAGGTCATGTTATGATTTCATGCAAAATTTCTACAGCTTTTCTGTCAACCTACTGGAACTTAAACACAAATAAATACATCATCATTCACCATCTCCATAACACTTTTACTAGCAATAATGGTTGAAAGAAGATTGAGGAACACTGTCATACAGAAATGCATTTTGATTAAAAAGATAGTGCTACTGAATTTTTAGCAAATATGTTTATTATTTAAATATTAACCCAACATTAAATTGTGCTATATACTAAAAAATAGAAGTTATTATTTAAATAATTTCTTTTATAAAACTTGTTTGCTGGATCCACTTCAATTTCTTATTTTACTAGTTGTAAAGACATTTTTAATAGGCAAAATATGCATGAAATATGGTAATGTGTGGAATGAGGAAATTAATGCAGCAGTAAGGTGGTCATATCTAAGACAGATGTTTAACAAGATGGAGAGGGTTTAAGAGTATATTTTTCACAAATCACTAGTTAGATGTTTATGTGGAATACTACAAGAGGATACTATAGGAGGAATAGCAATATAATCCAAAGCGGGGCCAGTAAATTTCAGTTTGTGTAGCTTTCAGAAAAAAATGGCAGAGGTGATCATATTTATGCAGAAAAGAAACAGACCTTTTAAATAGGCATTTTAGACTGTTTCAGAGCCAATTTCTTCATATGCTTGCAAACTCTGTCTTTTGTAATTAGCTTTGACTACACATTACCAGGGACTAATTTTGCCTGTCCCCAGATTTAATGTCTTTAAGATGAGACATCATATATTGTTATCATCTTCTGAGTGCAGCAACACAAACGGGCAGAATTCCTGGAATAATAAGACAGGCACCAGCTTAGCACCATGATAAAATGAATTGTTAATAGAGATTTGCTACAGCTTCCTTCTTACTAGTGGTGTTCCTTCTAACTGGATGGGATTTTCTTCCACTGTCCCGAGGTTATGATCTCAGGATTGCTCCTTTAGTCTGAGAATACCTACTCCTTGTCTGTGTCACATGCAGAAACACACAAAGCAAAAAACTCACAGTGCTTTGGCTAACTACACTGGTAAAAAACCTCTCCCATCTCATTTATTTTTTAGAGGTTGAAAACTATTAAAGAAAGGACATATGTTGGCTACCCTTTCAGAAAGAAGGGTAAGAGGCTAGGCAGAAATGTTTTCAACATCCATCCCAAGGGTGTAAGCCATGCCCTTTGCTGACATACAAAACTGTCACAAATTTTTACTTATTGATGAAAAGTTTGTGGCTGTCCCATCCCTGTCAATGTTCAAGGCTGGGCTGGACAGGGTTCTGAGCAACTTGGGCTACTTGAGTGTCCTTGCACACAGCAGGGGAGTTTGACCTAGTTGAACTTCAAGGTACCCTTCCAACCCAAACCATTCTATGATTCTATGACAATGATGCTATGGAAATATTTACCAGCATTTTCTATACATAACAAGACAAGTTGTACCATTCCTTTGTAGCAAACCAGTAAACACATTGTCAAACCTACAGCGTGTCACAGAATGAGTAATGTTTGAAGGGACCACTGAAGGTCATCTAGTGTAGGAAACGTCAGTGAATGTTTTTTGTAACCAGTAAATGACAGGCAGAATACAGGACCCAGAAGCTGAAGAAGGAGCCAAACTGAAAGTGAAAGGGCTGACCATGCCATCCATGTAAGGAAGATGTTTGTACAACACAGCAGTGTTGGATTGGACAAGAGCGAAGTGATATGAGAGCTGCTGCTCAGTGGGTGCTGACATTTGAACTGTCCAGTGCTGGAAGGCTTAGCTATCGATTGTGGTTAGAAAAGTATAAACTATATGTAGAGCATAAAATGGCATTCTTGTAAACAATAAACGGATTTCTGCTCTGACACTACATCTGTGTGGTCGTGTGTCTTTGGGGGGGGGTCCGGGAAGCCACAATCTAGTCCTGAGGTGAACCTGGCCGCTCAAGCACAGTCCCCTAGAGCACATTACTCAGGATTGCGTCCAGGGCTTTTGAATATCTCCAGGGAAAGTGACTTCACAACCTCTCTTGGCAATCTGTTCCAGTGCACTGTCACCTTTACAATAGATTTCCTCCTCATGTTCAAGTGGAACTTCCTGTGCATCAGTTTCTGCCCATTGCCTCTTGTCTTGTTGCTCAGCATCACAGAGAAGAGCCTGGGTCCATCCTCCTGATGCCCTCCCTTCAGATGCTTACAGACATTGATGAGGACCCCTCTCAGACCCCTCTCCCCTTCTCGAGGCTGGACAGGCTGTGCTCCCTCAGCATTTCCTCATAAATGAGGTGCTCCAGACCTCTAATCATCTTCATGGCCTTCTGCTGGACCCATTCCAGGAGCTTCCTGTCTCTTGTGTCCCAGAACTGGACACAGCACACCAAGTGAGGCCTCACCAAGGCTGAGTTGAGGGGTAGAATCACGTCCCTCAAGCTGCTGGCAATACTTTTCTCAATGTAGTCCAGGATACTATTTGCCCTCTTGGCCACAAAGGCAGTGGTGGCTCACGGACAGCCTGTTTTCCACCAGGACCACCAGGTTTTTCTCCACGGAGCTGCTTTCCAGCAGGTCAGCCCCCAAACTGTACTGTGTGTGGGATTATTCCTTCCCAGGTCCAGGACCTTTAGTTGAACTTCAAAAGGTTCCATACTTTTTTTTTGATTTTGCAAATCTGTACTTACATAGATTTACATTGGTACTGGTCTGCCCCATTTCTGTTTCTTTCCTTAAAATAAAGTCTGATCTGTAGCCATTGTCATGTCTATTTCCCTGTACACTCAGATTCTGATCTTAGTTACAGATGCAGTTGCATGGAAGAGTGCATTATTACTCCTGATTTATGTACTGTAGCTAACTTTTAAGGAGACTTCTGCCATTCCTAGGAAATACCAAGGGGAACCTCTCGGAATCAATCCCAGATCCACTTCTGGTGAACAGCAGTAGTTCAAAGAAAAATGTCACCAATTTAAGAAGAAGAAAATGAAAAATCTATCAGTGATTTCTATGCCTTAATTTGCAGATATAATTAACAGGAGAAAACTGTTAACAAACTTTAAACATACTATGTGAAAAGAATGGCAAATGTATTGAGGTTTTTTTACATGAAGTTAGATGATTTGACCATACATTTCAAATTAATTTTAATCATAATTTGTAGTGTCATAGATTATGTTGTATTATTTTCAGAACACGTAGGTTTTCTCTGCTAATTTTGGGTGTAAAATTACCAGTTTCCAATGGAAAATCATTTTCATTCAAGCTAATACCTCACTCAATACCTTACTTATTACCTAATTCCAATAGGTGCCATTTGCTGTCAGGAAATCTGTCAAATTAAAGGAAATCCATGTGCCTAATATATATTGAGCTGAGCAACAGTTTCTTTAGAAGTTTGTTTCACCTTTTCTCACTTTTTTTTTTGTTTGGTTTGTTTTTTAAAGCATAGTACTGTTAAGTCATTTTTTCTGTCTTAAGCTTTACTTAGCCTGATTCTTTTTCACATTCTGCTCTCATTAGGCCAAGACGCACACCAATTATTTTAAATGGCCCAAATCTGACAGAAGTGAAACTTAGAACCACTTAACTCACAACTCTATTTGGTAGAGAAAATGAGTATTTATTTACTAATTATATTTTTTATACTAATATCTATCTTTTTGAGACCATCACCATTTCTAGACTCCTTGGCAACTTTTTCCTCTTTGCCATATTTATAAATAATAGACAAACTAGGGCTATTCCTTCAGCATCAAATATAGGTAAGCTTTAGGTAATGTTGAGTATAAAATATAAAAATATGTCTGTGATGAATAAGACCAGCAGCAATTGACAGCAGTATTTTATTCCCTTCTATGTATTTTCTTTCAATCATTTTCCTCTTTACACCTTTATTAAAAATATGACTATTAACATCTGTAGTACAGTATATCCATTAGAAGGACAAAAATACTAATAGTCTAACAAACTTACAACTATTAGTACTATATATACGAAAAGGATTTTTTTACATAGATCTGTGTTTTTCACTTTTACTCAAAAAGAACATGCGAAATACTTAAGTTACCCATGATGCCTACAGACTGAAATTAATAATCTACTTCACTTTTACTTCCACAGAGCTTTTAGTAGTCTTGGAAGGCATTGGACAGATTTTGCTGGAGATGGAAAACTCCGATTTACAGCAAACAGCCTTTCCTTATCTCTGGGATAATGGAGGACCTTGGGGAGGCATATATTTCAGTTTCAATACTTACTCATTCTAACCAGAGATCAAAGATATAAATGATGATGGTGCTTTGTGTGCCCACTGGAAGCTGACCTGCACTGCAAAAGTAGTGGCACTATATTTCTGCTGCAGCAGGTTGCAGTGATTATCCAATCTATCTTTAATGTTACCTTGAGTGCTTCCACGTGTGCATTACAGCTGGCAGGAGTACAATAGCAGGGCCATAAAGAGAATGTCAATAATCATAAACAGCTAAATTTGACCTCCTTACCCAGATATGAGTAGCATTCTATTTTCAAGCATCAAAACCGGATTATATGCTTTATCAATATAACTATGACAGATAAAAATAACAGGAATTAGACAGGTGAGCTGAAAGGACTGCAATAAAATTTGAATTTGGAGCAAGGTGAGAGAATAAAGACAGAAAAGAGATAGTTCCTCCCTTGGCTTATGGCTTTCTTCTCTTTGTGACTGAATATTCAAAATTCTCACTTAGTTCTACTCAATTCAAGCAGTAGGACAGGAAGCCATATGGCAGGGGATCGGCTAGATAGTGTCTGTGAGGCTTTACCAACAGCATCTATCAAATGTGTACTTCACCTTCCCTCATGTGCCTGTCAGGTATCATCATGGCTAGGCTTCGTGAACGAAGATATGAGAAGGGCTCTCCCCACGCTTGCTGCAAGCGCACGGATGGCTAAAAAGGCCGATGTGGGACAGGCAAGTCCGGTTGCAAAAGGCACAGTGGAAAGTCTCCTTGGGTGGTATTGACGAGGCACAGTTCTTCCTGTGTTGTCTTTTCTCCTCGAGACTGATTCTTTGTGCATTCTCAAAGGAGGCAGCAGCGTTACGGATGGTGTGTCTCCATGACTCTTGATTGGAGGCCAGAATGGACCACTGATGGCAGTCAATATGACCAACGCTGAGATGTTGTTTCAGGGAGTCCTTGTATCTCCTCTCTGGGGCTCCTCTGTTGCGGCAGCCAGTGGCGAGTTCACCATAGAGCACAGTCTTAGGGAGGCGGTGATCCTCCATCCTGGAGACGTGCCCTGCCCAGCGCAGCTACGTCCTCAGCAGCATGGCCTCAGTACTGCTGACCCCTGCCTGTTCAAGGACAGAGACATTAGTCACGTAGTCAGTCCAGTGGATGTTTAGGATTGTACGGAGGCAGCGCTGATGGAAGCGTTCGAGAATTCACAGATGGTGGTGGTAGGTGACCCATGAGTCAGACCTGTATAAAAGAGTAGACAGTACAGTGGCTCTGTAGACACTAGTCTTTGTACTTTTCTTCAAATGTGTGTTGCACCAGACTCTTTTATGGAGTTGTCCAAAGGCTCTGTATGCCTTTGCTAACCTGTTGTCTATCTCTTTGTCAGTCTTACCATCCGAGGAAATGATACTTCCTAGATAAGCTAAACTGCTGGACTGACCTAAGCTCTGATTTGCCTATGGTGATGTGAGGGTGATGGAAGACTTCCTGAGGTGCAGGTTGGTAGAGAACTTCTGTCTTTTTCAAGCTGACTTCCAGCCCCAAAAGCTCAGCAGCCTCTGCAAAGCAGGATGTTAAGCGCTGCAGAGCTGCTTCTGTGTGAGCAATGAGGGCGACATCATCAGCAAAAAGCAGCTCACGGACAAGGTGATTTAGGGTCTTGGTGTGGGCCTTCAGTCACCTTAGGCTGAATAGGCTCCCATCAGTACGATATTAGATGTAAATGCTGTTATCTTCATCGAGGTCTGCTATGGCCCTTTGGAGCATCATGCTGAAGATAATTGTGAATAGAGTTGGTGCGAGAATGCAACCTTGTTTCACACCGTTAGTTATTGGGAAGGGCTGAGAGAGTGCATCACCATATCTGACTTGGCCACACTGATCCTCATGTAGCAGGGTAATCATTTTGAGGAATTTGGGAGGACAACCTAATCGTTCCAAGATCTGCCACAGGCCTTTTCTGCTCACAGTGTCAAAGACTTTGGTGAGGTCAATGGAAGTTACATAGAGCGCTTTGTTCTGTTCCCTACATTTCTCTTGCAGTTGTCTGAGAACAAATACCATGTCAAGTATACCATACTACATATTGACAAGAGTGATTACTCTTATCACACCACTGGATAACACATATTGATGGCACAACCATTCTGTTTCTACCAAAGTTAAAATACAACTGAGATATTTTTGTTTGTTCGTTACACTAATTGATCCAGCCCATTCAATATTATCAACATTGAAGGTGAATGCTCAAATAACAGATTGAAACTTTCATCTATACAGCATCCTTCCTTGCTTTTATGAATTCTCAGTAACTGGAAATCCTGACAAGTACACTCATTTACTATTAACCTGGTCTCACACTTTCAGAGATAAGCATACAAATAGATGGAAAGCACATTCACAGGCCATGAGACAAAGAGGGTTCCCACATTAAAGAAATCAGGAGCAACCAAGTCTATTTCATAAATGGATTATCCTTTTAAAAGCTTGAGTGTAGCAGACATGTGACCTGTGTTGAGTTTTCTGCAAGATGAAAGACTTGCAGAAACTTAATGAGACACTATTTCTTAGCAGTCACTCCCCAGTAGGAATTTTCTTTTCAGCAAGGGCTTTCTAGTCTAGCTTTTGTTTCAGAGACTGAAACCAAACAGGAAAAAATTGAGCATTTGTGCTGTAAAGACAGATCTCCAAAGGGGATTTCTGTATTGCTGGAAAGCCTACCTTTTACCTGAGCATCTAGATTAATATCAAAGGATTATGATTGCTGAAATAGAGTTAGCTGAAACAAGGTATTTCTTTTTTTTTTTTTT